>MLYV02001259.1:0-190865 GCA_001913855.2 Hermanssonia centrifuga
AGAGCCCGCATTGCTTTTTTCGTCACTGCAGTCTTGTATGGACAGCGGGCAGAGCAGGCAGGTGCGAAGATGGCGAAGAAGAAGAGGCAGCCCCAGGCGCTCACAATCGACGTGATGGTCCATCCTATGGTCGGATGCACCGACCGCGAGAAGAAACAAAGCCCCACAAAGAAAAGTCCAAGTGAGAACTGCAGTAGCAAAGGAAGGACTGCGGCAATTTCGTATACCTTCCAGTCGTCGAGCGCAGTGACGCGAAACTGGCGAACCCGAAGACGAGCTTTGGCCCCGCGTGACGTCTCAATCGTCATGTATTCCCGCAACCATTGCTTGACCAGTATGCCGAAAGAAGCGGTGACGACCGCGAGCGCGAGGCTGGCGAACCAGAGGACATTGATGGAAAGGGCGAAGGGAGGTGGAACGAAAGAAGGCTCGTCTGCGGGATATGCAGGGACCGTGGAATTGAGAGAGCCGTTGATCAACACGTAGCTCGACATCTGTGCAGACATATGTCGCTGGATTGCAACCGAGGTGTCGCCTGGATCTTCAGACAGAGTCTGGTACGTCTCAGCGAGGAATGGGGTCAAGACGGCTGCAAATAATCCGGCCTACTCATTTCAGGTCGCAGCATCGACAGAATTCGTGGTGTACACTCACAAAGACGAGCAAAGTATCAATGTCTTCCTTCGTATCCTTAATCTTCTCCTCATCCACGTCCCTTAGCGTCTTGGCCATTTCTGGCCATCCCTGGGTATTCGAACGGTTCTTGTCATTGGCGATATCTGAGAGTACTTTCCGAACAGCTTTCTGTAATCCTTTCGTTGGTAAATCGGTACAGTAAAGGGAAAATCAAGACATACCTCCATATTGATGCGTTCTTCCTCAGCAGTGGTTGGTTTGTGTGTATTGCTCCCACCAGGGATCATTGTAGCCATACTCTGAGGGGAAGGTATCTCGTGAAGTGTTCTCTGGTGCGAGCGATGGACGTTGAAAGTAAGCAGATGTCGCAACTACGGCAGGTTATACGTGCTATGCATGGAAATCAACCAGGTGTGCATCGGAAGCCTCGTGCAGCAAGGACGGCCCACCAGCAATTGAACCTAATAACTGCCAACAATGCCATATCAGGAGACACTTTAATCCCATGATAAGAACGATAGTGCTGGGAACATACCTTGAAGCAATCCGGCCGAGCAGCATGCATCTTCCAGGGGGGCCATTGACGACACGCGGTACTGGGTTGCTTCTACAGGCATGTGCCAAACTCTGCTGAAGGCGAGAATTTCAGCGTGGCAGACTTACAGACACGGTCTGGAGTAGGACCCTTGTCATGACGAAAGAACACGAGGACGGGCGCGACGTACCAAACCCTGCAGGAACACACAGAATCAACCTTTCCTTCGCAAACGACGGCCCGGATTCGCTTTTGACAGGGCTTTCCGATTGGTCTCGAGAAGGATACAAATATGGCGACAGACACTGCTGGAGTCTGGACCTTGTCTCCATGCAAAGATACAGCAACTGATGGCCGTAACGTTACTCAATTTCGGCTTGTGCATCTCCCCAATGAAGGTAAGGGTCCATAACCCATTTGATAACCTGCAGGATCTTGCAGACTTCCCACTGGTTCATGTGGTGCAGTCGTGACGCGGAGCTAACGGTGCGAGCAGAAGAACCCCCTACGATATCTGAGGATCCGGAGAATCAGGATGGTGATCGAAAATGCAGGTTTGATTGCGTTGGCCAAGTTGATGAGTACAGGTACCAAAATATGTACATTATTTCTACGACACTCAAAACGTTGTTTTAGCTGCTAAGAATATAATCAAAAGAACGGATGCATACCGAAGAAGCCAACACCTCCTAAACAGCACTTGACTGCTGCAGATGTCGCCAGCCGACTCGACGGTAGAGATACCGTCAAGCATATCCATGTCACGCGCGTCATGCGAGACGGGATAGCTGAAACCACGTTGACGGAGGCTATTCAGCGCGGATTAGTGTTCCGCTGAACGTGATCAATTGGGATTCTGAGGCAACCGTGATCAGCACTCCCGCTTAGTAGGTCGGTTGACAAACGCTCAGAAGATCCCTTGAAAAGAAACTGAGGTCGGACAGAGTTGTCCGGCTGTGTAGAGAGGAAAGATTAGACTAGGATGACTCGGATGTTCTTTAGCGAATGCCAGAGACGATGCGGTGCCCGGTGGCCTATCTGAAAAGGTTGGAGGGGTCTTCGTACGGTGATAAGTATATTACTTACATCCGTTTCCCTTTCTTGACATCGTTTAGACTGCAAGCGTTGAGTCAAGTGGTACATGTATGCACATGGAGGGAGTCCGAGTCGCAAAAGTCGATTGAGATGAGATGCGAGGCGATAAGATGTGTTTTCCCGCGTGGTTGACACGTGGCAGCCACGCGAAGAAACACATGCGTGCAATCTTATCTCGTCTCGTATTGACTTCGCTATTGAGGGAATCCATCTAGTCCCTCAAGACTGTCCCTCCTAGCGTGACGTTGGTGTTGATATCTCTGTGCAGGTGACCACCTTAGACCCCTTCATTAACTTAATATTTACAATCAAGACGCTATCCAAAGGCCCCTCCCTCGACAAAACCTGGGTACCGCATACACGAGACCAATATTGCGCAGGACGCTTTCGCGCAAGACCTCGAGGCAACTCTCCTTTGGATCAGACTCGTCCACACAGTCTCCCGAACGAGGCCCCCAATCAAACAAGGGCAATCTCCCTAACGATCCACATACCATCGCATCCCCACCTCGCTCAACGTTGTCTTATTTCCTGTTCTCTTCTCTTGGTCTGCGTTCACCCATCTATCGGAGCCAGTCGATCTTGCCTGTCCGCCATGTGCCCTCATCGTTGCATCTGGATCAAGATGGATCCCACGAAGTTGCATCCATTTGCGAGGCTATACATGGTCTGTCGCTGGACTCCCAGTGTCCGGATAAGCTACGTCAAATAATTGAGAAGCGAGGCTGATAGATCTGGCTGTGAATAATGTAGTTATCGCTGTTCGACGACCCTTCTCAGCTTTTTCAGGTCCTTGGTCAGTGATATCATGCAGCAGTGCACTGTTTCTTGCGTTTGATACTGGGTCCCCGGTCTATCCTTTCCTCTCGCTGCATCTCCAGACTGGCTATATGTGACGTCAACTTCCTTCGAGGTTAACCAATGCTTATCAACAGACGTCTGTGTCATCCACCGGACACGAGGGCGTGATCTGCAGCTGCTGGTTTCAAACGTGCTGCTTACCAGGTGTTGGTTTCTTTGGTACGTACTGATCCCGATTTCTCCGCTCATTCAAATGATATCCCGAGTCCATCGCGAACAGTGAAAGCTTGTGTTTCTCGCTCTCGGCGTGTGTTGTCGGTAAGCCTCGAGACCTCCAGCACTTTCCAAAAGGATACCTGTCCTCCTCCCACTGTACTCGCCGACCAGAATAACAAGGACCATACCAGCCATTCCAAATTACACCAAACTGTCGCCTTTCTCAGTGACTTCAATCACAGAACTCAAAGTACGGCAACAGTGCTTCACAGCGCTCCAGGACGTAAACGCATGTGTCAATTCCAACGCTTCTCTCCCTACGACTGCCCATTGAATCCCTTGATCGTCACCCGAGCGCAATGCTGGCTTCAATATTCCTCATCAATCCGCAATTCCCTCGCGCTGCAGGTGGCTATCTGCGATGCAGTTGTCTATCTACGAGGTCACGACTATATTTATGAGGCTTCTCGGGCAATTCGACTTCATTCCGGTCCAGTCAGGAGAACGTTAGCCTGTGGACGCCTCTGCGCCTTTCATGGATGGACCCTTTCTTGTTCGTACCATGCATGAGCGCTCATGACAACGAGAGGAATAGGCTAGGTGTACTATGCAATGATATAGATGAATCAATCTGGTCTTCTAAACAAGCCTGCTCGCTCTATTATACACTAAGACGGCGGAATAAATGCACAAATGTAGTATGTACGATGTCATGCTCATTATACCAAAAGTTCGATGCAAGAATATGCGGAGTAGAAATCAAGATGAGTGTGTACTGTACAAGTGGCCAGAAACGTGACGGTCGTGATAGGTAAGATGCGGTGCGGTATGTATAAATACAATGATACAATGAAGTAGGCGATGGGAGAAGATCCATGAGTAGGTGCGCGGGTATCAACTGTAAGATGCGAGATAGATGCGGAGGGGTATGGAGGTGTAGCGATGGGCAGCGTGATGAGCGAACAGATAACTGGATGGGTTACGAAAGCGGAAGAGGAGCGGATGGTGGAGTCCGTTGAGTGATGGAATGGATAAGTCCGACCTTCTATGCGAAAGGGAGCGACCGACACCGCTAGATCTTCAACTCCCGGAACCCCCTCACATCGACTCTGCCAGTCCCATTCTTCTGCCACTCCTCCGAGTCCTCGCCCTTCTCTCCAGCGACGCCGACCCCACTCCCGCGTTTCATCCGTCCACCAGGGATCACGATCTTCCCTGCACTCGCCCGTGTGCTAGCTACCAGAGCGGTACGCGGTGCCGGGAGCCCAAGTTTCTTCCGCTGGCGTCGCGTCAATGGCCGCTCTGTCGGGGTAGTAGGCGGAGGTGTGGCTTCCGGGGACGACAGCGAAGATAGAGAGCTGATTGAAGGCGAGGGGGAGCCGGGGGCTGAAAACATCAGAGGTGGCGTGTCTATTTCCGCCTCCTCGAGATCGATGCTACTCGACAGCTTGGAGTCCATTACAGAAGACTCCAGAGGAGGACGGGACGAACCGCGTAATCGCTTAGCTACGGATTGAGAGCTCTCAGAGGACGCGGAGGATTCGTCAAACGTTCGTTTCGGCGACCGGTATATGCGGGACAGGTTTGAAGGCGTAGCCGGTAAGGGATATGTTGGGGGCACGACAGACGACGACGGATCCGGGGAAGGTGAAGGTGAACGGGACACGGGAAGAGGCACGAGTGACGGAGTCAATGGGGTCGGCTCAGAGACGGACGCCAAAAGCCCAGTAGAATGCTTTGAGTCTGACTTCGCTCTCGTCTTTGGTACAGGCTTCGAGAACGACTTTGAAGCAGGTCGCTTCCTCACTGGAGATACTGTCGGAGAGCCTTCGTCTGGTGCAGGACACTCATGTACGTTCGGCAGCCCCGAATGAGGGCCTTTCAAACTTCGTATCGATGAGAAATGCTCCCAATCGTGGTATCTATGTGGAAAGACTCTTTGTCAGTTATGTCCGAAGAAACAGTGTGGCCAGCTGCCAGGTAGCCCCGAAGGAACAGCGCAGTAAGTAAAACAACATCACGTTGATTTTGTCGTGAGACACCCGAGAGACATTTTGATTGCCTCTTTGTAGTCAATTTTCTTACGATGTCTCTCGGGTATCTCTGCTAGTCAACATTGAGATGACAAACTTTCTGCCGCCCCGTAAGAGAAAGAGAAAACGAGAGACATACGCAACGTAAACAGGGCCCAACGGTTCATCTTCACCTCTACTTGGATCAGGCGTAGGTGGTTGCAGTACTGTTCTTTCCCTCTCCGCTTTGATACGCTCACGACGTGTCATGCGCTTCTCGCGGTCATCCGAGTTCGTGTCGGGAAGTATAAAAGTCGCGTTAGAAGTTGCAGGCGAGGGGGGAGGGTCGGCAGAAATGTCACCGCCTGCATCCCATTCGATGACATACACGAGTCCTGGCTGAATGACCTTAACGTTACGTTTTGTCATATGTGCAAACGCCGACAACTCCAAGTGTCCCCCGTACGTCGCTGCAGAAATTTTCGTTAAATGTGCAGGATGACCGAGATGCACGCGACTAACCTTGTTGCCGCATACATTGTAAGTGTACCTCGAGTCCACGCTCATCATCTACAAAGGGTGCATATCGTTCTTTGTGGTTCTCGATCCAATCACATACATCTTTCCTGAGCTTGAGGTGGTAGGACGGTGTGCCATACAGTTGATCGGAAAGGGCGCGAAACAAGCAGTTTCCATCGCCGAGTGTCGGCGCGGCGTAAAGACCAAGTGCACGTAGTTGTTCTGTGAGCAGTTGCGTGTTTTCCGCAGGGTCCGCGAGTGCCTGTACAATCAAGCGTTCAATCCACATGGCAAATCGCTACAGATAATGAGGGGGAAAATTCACCTTGCCTCTACTCCTCGTCGTTCGGGAGCGCACTGCAAGTGATGGGTGGCTCTCTCGTCAGCAATCGTGGGACGGGTGTGCGCCCACGCTGGCAAACTCACGCTGGGGCGGAGGCCTCGCATTCCTCCGCTTGGATGTACCCATCGTTGTGTAAAGCTATCTGCTCGCCGTTCTGTGCGGTAGAGGGGGTTTGGTTGCGGGAGGCAGGTTTCGGGGTCCTTGGTTGGATTTTCAAGGACTTCGGACACTACTAATTCCCTTTTCAGGCTGCCTGCAGCTTTCTTCGGTTGTGCGTTGACACAAGACTCAGCCGGTCGCTCCAGGGCGGAGTGTACAGCAAAAAAAACGTACCTCACTGCGTCAGATAGATGTGTCTTTGTTGTGCTGAAGGAAAAGAGAGAGAAACCTGTCGAAAATGAATGAATTTTCCCAAATTTTCGCCCCGGATTCCGCCGCCTAAACGCAGAAAGTGCAAGACGCCGTATCGAATCCGAGTCAAGATCGGAAAGATTCAAAGATATTTCCCCACACTCTGCCAAAAACGAGATAAAGAAAGTGTGGTATGCAAGCACAACAATATTTTTTTGAGTCCGCGGCCGTTCTCGCTTCATGCTGGAGCGCACGCATAAAGAAAGAAAAAGAGCTACAACCACTCGCACGACGATCACTGCTTTAGTATGCTAGAACTGTACGGATATATCATGGTGTCCTCCCGCCAATTGTACAGCTCCAGCGCTGATCACTAGGCTTCTCCCGTTAACCGTGGTCTGACCTTCATAGGGTAGACGAATGGTACCGCTCGTCTCTGAGGGCACGTCCAGCGAAATCGTGAATGCGCTATCGGAAAGCGTCCATTTTACACCATACCATCCCAGTGACGTCTCGAAACCTCCTTCGGCTGCAGTAAGCCCAGATGTGTGTGGAGCGACAGCCCAAGTTTGACCTTGGGGAGAGGTGACGGTAAGACCAAGGACATAAAATGTCAAGGCAGATGTTGGGCCTGAGCTCCAGCCATGGGCGTGGCTAGTGTAAGAGGCATCGTAGTTGTAACCTCTGTAAGAGCGATAACTATGATAAACATTCGCATATCAATAAATAATAAATTGCATATTTGAAAATGACTAACCCTATAGATCCGTTTGCGGTAAAACCTTCGAGTAGGGTAGACTGCACACTTAGATTGGTGTAGAGCATGTATCCCCACTCCCGCCTTAGAAGGTCCATCGCACGCTCATCACTCCCAGACTCAAAATGCGCTTGAAGCTGTTGTTTGGTTAGTTACAGGTTGGCAGCGTGATTGGGTATGCATACCTCCAAGGAGCCTATGAACGGCGAGATGGTATCAGGTAACTCAGGTGCGATAGCTCCAAGGTCATTCCAGTTTCCCGTGAGACCGAGGCTGACGGAGTCCGCTTGATCAGATGAGGTCGTAACATTATACAATACGGCCATAGAGTTGGCATCCTGAGGACAGAGGGTCGTCGTATCATTATCGCGATACATTCCCACGCTTGGGAGCCAGAATACTTCGTTGAACCTCGTTTTAAGGGAGGAAGCATTGATAGACCACGTATCAGCAAGCAAGGACTGGTTCATATAACCGGCAAGGTCCGCACTGTCGACCAGAACCTAGCAATGTACACAGTCAGCGGGATTCGAGAGGGAGAGCTGAGTTTATAGGCTCAGACCTTGTACAGAAGTGCGTTTCCCTCGGCATTATGCCCGCCTCCGCCAAGCCTTGCCCAGTCTCTCAAGCCCGTTACGTTCATTAAACCCGAGTCATCCACCTTCCCCAAGACGTATCCAACAGCCTTTGTGAAGTTCGTCCACACCCCTTCCAGCCAGACGGCATCGCCCGAATACAAAAAGTAATTGTGCGTGCCGATGAGTGTCCACATGTGGTATGTGTCACTACCCAATTGTGAAAGAGGAGGGCCTGATTCGGGTAGAGCGCCGGTCATCGGGTTGATGGCTGCAAACATGGTAGAGAGGGCGTTTCGAGTTGGTAGGAGGTCGTTGGTGGACACAAACTGGGTTGGGACGGCGACGCCCATATCACCTCCGAGCACGTTAGCTCTTCATTCGCGGGTTCGAGGATGATATGACTGACCTGGCCATACAGCACTATATTGTGACCGTGAGATACAAAGTACGCTCATAAGGCGCATATAGCTCACCGATCGCGCTTTGCGCCATCCACAATGATCGGCCCTGCTACGCCTAAAGTCGCGTTGTTTTGCCAACCAGGTGAGCTGACAAAAGGTACTTGTCTACCGGTATACAACGGTACTGTGTTTGTTTGTACGGTATATGCACCTGAGTACCAGATCTACAGAAGGACGTAAATGACAATCAAGCAATCAAGCTGGTAATAGTCGAGCAGACATACTTTAGTCAAAAAGTCTTTATCGTGGAAAATTGGGTCTGCCGCGTAGAAATAGCCACTGTAATCTCTCAAATTTTGAACGTGGGGCATGAATGATATCGCAGCAGAGACATTCGATATCGAGACCTCGCCAGCAGCCGTGGAAGCTACGGTCAGATAACGAAACCCACCGCGAAGAGTGGCGGATGGCTGGGTCCATAGGCCACCTTTCAACGGCGACATGAGATGTAGCACCCCGTCGTATGACATGTTCGGTGATGGATAGGACGAATCATCCGACGTTAAGGGACTAATAAACATCGGGGACTCCGTGAATGAGAGTGCAAGGCCTGAAGAGGAGGATACTGAGTCGAGTTGCATAGAAATTAAGCCGCCGACCTATCCATTACTGTAAGTCCTAGACATACATACGTGTAAACACTGGAATCATGCTTACCTCGACACCGAAATCTAACGTAAGCCATGATTGATTGCCAGACAAAGTTGCACTCCCTTTGTGGGAGCTGGCACCACCGACAACGAGATTTTGCGCGTCACGCACCGCGCCTGTCACCTTTTTAACTTCCATTGGATACACCGTCCTGGAGCCAGGAGCATAATTGAACGCGTCCCATGCCCCGCTTGGAGCCGATGCGAAGGATACCTTGGATAGATTACAGGCGATGGATGATATCGCTAGGAAGCAGGAAGCTCTGCTGAGAGAAAGCATCTTTCCGCAAGATCTCAGAGGTAAACGGGCTACTACCAGGGGCTACCACGGGAGTATTTAAACATGGCTGACTTGGAAGGAAGCCAGCTAAGAGTGGTTATGAAGTCACCAGACGTAGTAGAGCGGGCCGGGACATGTACTATGACCATCCTTCCTAAAGTCTTTGATGGTATAACACCAAATGACCAGGCTGATAGTTACAATGTGCGCAAATCGATATCACACAGGGTTCGTAACTTGGTCTGTGGAAGTATGTCCGAATGTGTGATCGGTGGATTGAACTTTAATTTGAAAACACCTGAGACCTGAAAAGATATGAATCAATGCAGATGAATTGAGAGATTTAATATAACCGTATTATGCCGTGTACATTTATCCATCAACTTGTCAGTTGTGCAGCCTCCGGAGAATTGAAGAAACGTCGACGGGATTCTTTGCTTCAGCGTTGTATGTCATCTCAATAACAGAGTGGTGACTATTGCCGCCGATTTCAACGAGGTCGGTCCTAAAGGCTTCCAGTCAATCGATTGAGACTACCGCGGATCTTGTTTGTGTAGAGCAATGATTGCAAGCGACCGAGAAGGGGCTGAGAGCCATCGGGAGGCCAGCGTCCTCCCTAAACCTTGGCAGCATCGCGACTTGCACGATAATCAGGCAAGATAAGACTAGTGCGGTGATACGCTCATATAAAAGTCAATGATTTCAAGGGAGCAACTATCATGATGATGTGACCACACTCTCCATGACATAGTAGGATCCAGTGGACTCGCCGGAGGCCGCGTCGCATGATAGTGAGGCGACTAACAACGAATATAAAGCCCGCAATTCAAGTTAACTAGAACAGACAGTTGATGACCCAAAGAGTCGTATGTCGTCTGATTGAGCCGGGTTACGGTGGGCAGACCATGATAGTTTGAAAATTGAATGACAGTCGCGGTTCGAGTTCCGACTCGGAAGGGTTAAATATTCATTTTGGCAAGTAGTACTTATAACTGGCAGATACAAAGTACAGGTAAATAGCCTAGACTAGACAAGTATTTGAGACTATCTGAGAGTGAACAAAATAAAGCAAAACCGAGAAATAACCGGATAATGCATGTAAGTTATCGACAGGTTATATTTTACTTATATGACATAAGTATAAACCCCTGACCAAACTGATTACAGATAGGTTCCGATTTTGACAGCGTCAAAAAGAAAAGTTGAACGGCCCAGAGGAGTCAGAGACCCTATTAATGCTTTACCACCCCACTGGCACTGGCGGCCTAGATACCTAGAGGTCCGAACCCTGGCTAGTCTGCAAGGAAGACTAGTGTCAGATACAGATGGTGATTAGGTATATTCCTAGCCTTGAACTATCGTACTAGCACGGAACTCGGGATCACTTGGAAATGTTTAGACACCTGTAAGTTCAATTTGGTATTTAGCTCGCAGGCACGATCACGTTTGTAACTGACAGTTTGGTCCCCTGCGAGATGGTCTGCTGATGAACAATAGCCAAGGTCAAACCCTGAAAGGATTGCTCTGCTGAATTTGGCAGTAGTATCCTCTAATGACACGCTGGCCGTGGAAGATGAATCCGTGCGTAAGGTATATAGAAGCAATCTCTTTGACGGAGACCGCACTAACCGACGATCCTGACAGTACCCACATTACACAATAGATCCAATCCCCAAACCACTCAGCCTGGCTGCGTACAGAATGCCGCAATCTGTTGGTGGAACAGTATTTATTGCGGCACTGGCATAGTTAGCCTCAAATCTAAATGATGTGATTTAATCAAATGAAGCCAGCCTACCACACAGGTATATAAGATCTAACCTCTATGGATGTAGCCCTCAATTCATAATTCCTTCAAACAGGCCTCGTATCACCTCATGGAAGTAGACCTCTTTCCGTTATTTTTGACTCGATATCTGGCTGGTGAGTGTGATACATAATTCTTGACATGATAATGCTTATAGTACGGTCTTTAGCCGTAGGACTCACGTGAATCATCTATGATCATGTCTTGACGTTCGACCTTGAACTGAAATACATTTGGAAGCGGGGGCAGTGGGATTATATTAAGGTCTACTTTTTGTGGAATCGGTATGTTGGCGAAGTTTGCCTTATCCTTGGCGTATATCGTAAGTCTGGTAGGTTAGAATGCTCCATAACGTATCTACTAAAGAGTCGAATGGTTAGTCACGGCCGGTCGCGCCGAGAATTTAACTACTGCAGTGAGTGCTTGTATCCTTGGGAGATCCGGCAAACTATTGATTGTGCATGCTTTCTATGGCAGAAGTGAGTAGGAAAATCGACTCATCTTCGTAATGATTAATAAACATAGTATCCCGCAACGTCAGATGTAAAGCGCTAACGACCACAGCGTCTACTCTGTATATCGTATGTTTAGCCAGTGGTACTGGTGAGCACACTGCCAGGGG
Organism: Hermanssonia centrifuga; assembly: GCA_001913855.2. Lineage (NCBI taxonomy): Eukaryota > Fungi > Basidiomycota > Agaricomycetes > Polyporales > Meruliaceae > Hermanssonia > Hermanssonia centrifuga. The sequence continues at coordinate 11,664 of MLYV02001259.1, forward strand.
CCGCTTGTCAAGCTGAGGCGTGTGCTGATACCACTATACAGCTACGGTCACTTGGAAAGTGTATATGCTGTGGGATCAAAGACGCAGCGCGCTTCTGGTCTTGGCCGTCGCTTTTATAATCGCGTACTCCGGAGTATTTGCCTCCTTTGTCGTATCAACCAAGGATGTTTACAGTGAGCTATTTCTCGCTGGGTGTATACTGAAGTTGACCAATTGTGCTACAGATAAAGCTCAGATCTTGGGCTCCGTTTGCGCCCTACCACGACCGGCAGCAATGATCGGTATTTGGGTACCTCTAGTAAGATCTCCTTGTATTTGCAAGAACAACGGATCACTACTGAATTTTCACCCAGCTATTCTTCAACGTTTTTGCCTTTCTTCTCGCCATAGCCAACGCACTCAGCAGACCATATAAGCAAAACGTCGAAGTCATGAACCGTTTGAGACGTGACGGGGCGTTTTCATTTGTGGTAAGTGATAGACCAAATCGGGCTTCATCCCTACTTACCATTTTTTGTAGTGGATGACAGGTGCGAAGTTTCTTTTACCAACTCACCAATCCGCTCGTATTCACTATTTCATGACAGTCAGTTGCATTCTGAATTTAATGACATATTTTGTCGGAGGGGTAAGTCCCCGCAATAGTGAAACATAAATCAGTGTTGAAGCTTACCCGAGTCTGACGTCGGCCATCCACTAGATCTCCGGAACATTCTACTCTGCAAAGTATGTTCACTTTATTATCTCTTCTGCCGCACAGATTCACTAGTTACATTAGCGTTACCTGGGCTCTAGACAGTGTTGCCTTGTCTCGCCTTGTACTAGAATTCGAGGCTGTGAAATCGAGAGCTTACGCTGCACAACCGTGCATCGCCTTTCAGGATATGCATGAGATGAACTCTTTCCCGCATGCTAGATAGATGTAACATGTCTGGTCTTTAAGTTTATCTTTGTTCTATCAAAGATATGGATGGTTGTTACGTATCAGCAAACCTCAGATGTGGAGTAATGAAACATACGCACTTTCCGCGTTTATTGGTGACTGGCAATAGTCACCGCCAGTTTCTGGCGGTTTTCGACTGTCATATCATCTCCACCAGCCACTGCCTATATCAAATACCTTAGTACTAGTGCCAACTATTGTTGGCGGCGAATTTCGGATTAGATTTCAATAGAGGACTCCCGGGTTTCCATGACCCGGAGACCAGAACTGAGCGGATACATCTCGTAAGAGACGGTTAACATTCTCCTAACATACAAAACAGAGGGTAGAGTCTTTATTAGGGGAGCGCGACCTGACGAAAACAGTCTATCCAGCGAAGCATTCAGCAGACCTCGCAAGTCTTCTGAGCTGGCAGGGCGCATTCGATAACAGACATATCAGCACGCATTGAATAGACCTTCACCAACTTCAAGCCCGACGATTCTGCCAATCTCTTCCAATCCGCCTATAAAAAGGCCATCAGAACTACACATACAATAGGATGCGCGACCAAAATACGAACCAATGTTCTGCCTTGTGCATTGAAGAGACTTAACAACTGGATTACGAGGCCTTCTCGATGTTTCGAGGCCGCACCGAGATTTGCGGGAATGAACGGCGGAGGGGATACGGGCTCATAGGTGACATTGTTCAGGGCATTCAGAGCATTCAAGGCGGCATCGTCTCCGCCGGAGGCTTCGGAAGTATCAATGATACCCGGAATGGACACCGTTTCCATGATGAATATCTTAGACTATTTGGAAGGAAATTATCCAGACACCATCGAATTCGGTTGGCGCAAGGCTTACCTTTGGACCGGCGGCTTCTGCCGTACGGGTGAGGATTTTGGTCTGTTCGAACAGTGAGCTTCCATGAAACCAGAGATATGTCACTACGTACGGCATCGTCATCAGGCCAATCGTGTCTAGACAGCAATACTTGTCAGCATAAGTACATTGTTGAATCATGGTTGACTTACAAGACATGGCGGAACAAGTAGTGGTAATCGTCTCCTTTTCGGCACTGTGGCTGAAAGAAATCTTGAAATTCTGTCATTATTCGCCCTTCTGCGGCCGCCTGAGGTGCAAGTTTCCCAACTTGAGCCTTGGCCAAAGTCAAGGTTTCTGGGAGATCTTGTATGATAAATCGGAGTGATGGAAATCTGGATATAAATTCAAAAATGCGACATCAAATGTAAATAGATGCAATGCCGTACGTCTTGGCGAGTGCAATTGACATGGCACCTGTACCACCACCGCAATCCACAATGGTCTGGCCTTCGAGAGACCCCCAAGGATAATCCGTGAGAAGTCCCCGAATGTATGCGTTACCAGCAGCCTGTAGGACTATTTAATTATGCGTCAGATATCAATGCAATTCACGAACCCGCATGGCCTCTGAAAGGTATGGGAATAAATCCGGCCGAGTCTTCACCCAATCAAAGCAAGACAGGTCGGTCTTGTGGACGATCTGAACCGGAGTATGCAACACTGAATCTGAATACTTCCACTCCGGATGTTGCAACCACTTGACAAGTGTTCCAGCCAGTTCGGGTACATAGGGTGATCTATGAATGTATATCAGCATCATAGCACACAGGGAGAGGGTACTAAGAGACTAACCCCAAACGTCCACGCCCAAGACTTCCTTCCAGTAACTCATTTCCTATTCTATTAAGAGCGAACACTCCCTCTTGAGTCTCGCGAACCCAACCTTGAGTACATAGATACCGAAGTACGATTGTCAGCTTCCTGCCGTCCATGTCCAATTCTTTCTGAAGATCATCGACATGAAGGCCCTTCTTGCGGTCCGGCGCTTTCCCCAAGCAATCGGCCAGACCAGTAGATATCATCACATCAACACATGCACGGTCGTAAACGGCGTAGGCATCTTCGGAAGCCTTCTCGAAAGGATATTGTAGGAGATTCTTCAGTTGGACCTGTAAGGGCTCCAGTAAGTACATGGAGTAAGCTGACTGCAACAAGCAGATGATACATACAATGCTCGCTGTAAGTGATGAAGTATCAGATTGATGATACTTCAGTCATAGGTTTTATACATACCTATCGCTAGTCGGCGCGCTTCGTATAATCTGGTCGGCGCAAGGTAGTTATTGTCATCGAGCGGATGGGGCTCAGTGGCTTGCGAAGAAAGAGCAGGAAGGTTTGCAGCGATCAACTCTTTTCTGAACGTATCGATTGCGTGGTTCAGAGTGCGTTGCAAGGAATCGAGCTCTTGGAATTGAGTATCCATCTAGTAGATCGATAGAACGTTAGGGAGTAGCAAACTCTTGGCTGTTGAGCATCGAATGACATAGAAAGGGGGTCCAGTATAAGAGTCGCGCTCGTGCGAGAAAGATTCGAGGTCCATGATGGCTTACATCGCATCCCTGCGCAGCCGGGGGTCCTTACAGTAAATGCTCTTCTTCGTACCTTGTGGTAGTTGCTGGTGTCCGGAACAGAATGGACGGATGAAGTGAGATGAGGACACTTGCACATGACCGTACAGCCTACTTAGAACCCTCAGACCCTTGAATCCATGAGTTGAAGAAGCCTTGCTTTTCAATAAGACGACGCGTCCATCGTATCTGCAAATCAAAGATTCAGATACGAGGAAGCAATCCAAAAGAACGCATACTAGTAGTTCCCATGGCCTTCCTTCTGCCATACTAAGCGAGATGCGCTCTGCGCGGGTCAATAACCCAACTTTGAGAAGACGCTCCCTCGGGTAGCTATAATTCTTCTCGTTTTTCTTCCCTGTTCCTATTCCCATCAAGGGTGGTGTGATATTATACTCCCTGGCTTTGTTGCACAGCTCGGCGGGACGATGCTGCCCGTGTCATAGCTCTGAATCGCAGCAAGATGAAGCATGAAGTTGGACTGAATACTCTGAAGAAGTGAGGAGACGGATTACCATTTCACGCAGAAAATGGTGCATCGAAAGCTTGCGGCACGACCGACACGCGGTCCGAGCAACTTGGATTTTGAGTGGGTGCAATAGTCTGATGATGCATCTTAAGCTTTGCGAATGCGGTGGAAAGTTCGCAAGGCACTCATCTATTGAGGATGGCTTCAGTCAATTGCTGTGCGTGATCTCCGAGTAACAGATGAAACTTACCGACAATGAATGTGGGGCTGGGAACGAGATATCTTTTCCTTATCTGTTGGTGCTTGGAGCATTCCACTGCGAAAGATGTCCCAATATCAGGCTAGTTTCAGACAAAGTTTCTTTCGGGTGCCACAGCACCCCAGTGCCTGAGACTCTTTGGCAGGAGACATGAGGTTGAGAGATAGACGCTCATAAAGACTTTGAATTGTCTGGGCCTGTGTCAGTAGGCGCCAGTACCGGACCATCATCTCTTCTAGCATAATGATTGAACAACAGTCCTTTATATCGAACGCACACCGAACAGTTCTCAGGAAGTACAACGGTATGGCTGGGCATGAGGAGCCTATCAGCTTTCTGATGAGTCCTCCTGTACCTCCTGATAGCAAGCTCTGAAGTTGCGAGGTCTATCTGTTCGGTCGAGTTTACATTTTGGAAGCAATTGCGATAGGAATCCCAAGAACGTCGCGATTGAGTGAGAAGCATTCCCCATGTACCCTATTGTTACCGCAGAAGAACAGGAAGTCTGCAATCAACATGACCTTGTGGCGTCATGCAAGTACCTGAATATATCGCGAAGCACACGTGTGAGCCTACCAGACTGAATTCGCACTCTGTTTCGTGTGAGCGGCGCAGTGGTGGGTATTCTTCTGCTTTCAGCCTTGCAGTCCCACAGCGCTCAACTGCTTGAAGATAGAGTCTGAATCTGTGAACCATCATGATAGATGAATGGACTTCACGACCAGAACACGGGACTTGAGCAATCCAGGAAGATGATGTAAGAAGAATCACAACAGAGGTCGTCGCCAATCGTCTGCTATCGCGACTCGGCACTGCGATGACTCAGACCTTCAGGTGCGAGGGCAATATACCGGTTTTGTTCTGGACACCCTCTACACTGAATTGAAGCAGCTTCTTTGGCCGACCGAGATTTCACTTCAGATACTAGGCAGTTCTTGACAAGCAGGATCACATCAATCTTGCAGTATTGAATGCGTACGCATACACTGGTAACATTCATATCATAAAATTCGACTGTATCTAACCCTTTCATTCGTACAAGAAGACGGTTCCCCGTTGTGAGGGGGCGTACCCGTTTGCAACAACTAATGATATTCACAATCTTTTCCAGACGGGCTCATTCATCAAAGTAGTATGGGAAGCCAGAATGAAAAATAAAGAACATCAAGCCGCTGATGCTACCAGACCAAGGCGGCCTCTTTCTATGACAGCATTCAGACCATAGTGTGTCTCGCTGGCGAAGTCCATTTCCGGGTCGACCATCGCGTGAATGGGCTTGCGTGCATTCACCTTGGACAGAACTGCTTTAGCTTCGAAATCATCTTGATCAAGCAGCTTGTCTATTTCAACCTCCGTAAGGATGGGCCCGTGAGGTTGGAGCAGTGCCGGATCGAGCCTGAAGTGGAGAAAATTCAGCAAGATGTACAAGTTTTCAGTAAGCCCCTACCTTGCTCCTACTGCTTCGTACATCTCCGGGTCCGTTGGAGTGAATACGTTACAACAGAAGTCCATGGTTTTCTATAAAAGACAATGAGTCCCTGATGATTTGTTATGAATAGTTAGGAGATACCTGAAGTTCCTCTTGCGTGAGTGTCTTGTCGACGTCTGCAGCACCCCAAATGACTGACAAAGCACATCAGCAACGGTGAGGCACCTAACCAAAAAAGCAAACCTGGTCGCAGAAGCTCGAAGGCGCGGTCAAAATTGTCTTCGTTGATGTCTGACATGATGGCCGTATTCTGATTGCGAATCTGCTTGTAGGTCGAAAGGACCACAATAAGGAAGCTAAAGATGTACATCATGAGCATCGTTAGGAGGTCAGATGTATCTCCATTCGCTCACCGAGTATACGCGGTCCCAACCTTCGAATCATGCCAGCGGCTTGCATTAGCTTCAGATGCAGTGCCCCGAATAGAGGCAGCAACGGTCAGAGCAGCGGATAGTGCACCTGTCAGGGCAAGGTGAACACCGGAGGAGAAGAAGGGATCTATAAATGCTGAATGGACTGTAAGGTTATACTTCCGACATCATTGATGTGGATATACTTACCTCCAGCATCGCCAGCTATTCTGAAGTGATCGCCAGCGTGCTGACTAGCGCAATAACTAAAATCGCTGGTGGTCTTGATAGCACTTTCTCCAGGTCGAGTGCGCAAAACCCCGTTACCAATGAGCTTGATTGCGCCGGGAGCATGTTTCAGTTCGTCTAGATAAAAAGCGTGCAACTTCTCGTCGTGATTCTCTATGTCATATAACTTCTTCTTCCGAGATGCGATATCTTTATCCATCACTACGCCAACAGACGTAGTTCCGTCATGCAATGGAATGAACCATACCCACCCGGATTCATCTATCAAATCGATGTCATCAAACGGCGAACACAGAAGATAGTAAACCACTTGCCTGTCAATGCTTCAATCCATACTGCATTCTCACGAGTGGTTCCAGGCTTATACAAATCTGTGCCAGACCAATACCCCCAACACGCTGTGTTCTTCAAGCTCTGATTGAAAGCGCGGTTCTTGAGGTACTTTATAGACATCAAACCGTTCCTCCCGGAGGCATCTACCAAGTAGTCGAAGTGAATTTGTCCTTGAGCACCATTCTGGGCTAGCCATGATGCCTTGACAGGGCGGATATTATCGGGGCCCTCGAAATGAATCTCAGTAACCTTGGTCTCTTGGAAGACCGACACTCCGGATTTGCTAGCGTATGTAAGGAGGAGATCATCGAACTCGGATCGAATCTGCGAGAGAAACAAAGTGACAAAGATATCACCTATGCTGAGTATTCCCAACTTACGACATTCCATGAGCCGTTCTGTGGGCCCGCGGACACAAAGTCTGTGTCTACAGTGGAAATATTAGTAAGATCTCAAGGCGTTGGCCTGTGGAAACTTACATCCTTCACGATTATGTTGGTTCAACTTCACCGCAGCTCCTGGCTGATATATCATTGGACGAGCTTAGCATCTTCCCAAGGTACGAGAGTATGAACCTACTTTGGGAGTAAAGCCATGCGCGACCACGAGGTCTTCAGCATCTATGAACTGCATAAATCGCCTGACCGAGGGGAGCAAACTTTCCCCGATGTGATACCTGTTATGAGTGTTAGTGGTAAGAAGGATGGTATTACAAGATGTTCACATTACCTGGGGAATTTCGTGGCTTCTAGCAGGACGACATTGAACCCTTCTCTTGCGAGGACAATTGAAGCGTAGCTCCCTGCAGGGCCGCCTCCGATTACAAGGATTGTAGCCTTTGACGGCTGGCAAAAGGTCCGATTCAGAGCTAATTGAAGTCAATAGAAACCGAAACATACGATATTCATTGGGGTTGTTTCCGAGTTGTTCAACGTCATGGATGACTGAGCAATGAATACGGATAGCCTGGGACGAGCGACAGTGAGTCTCACGTATTTCAAGTCGGCTCAGACGCTTTATAGACTTGGATCCTTTCCTAGTAGCCTCCGAATGCGAAGCACGTGTTCTAACAGGTACGTTCTTGTTCGCATGCGAAGTCGCCGTAGTGGGGCGTGGTTTTCCGGTATATGTGAAATATTGTAAACGCAACCTAATTCCATCATATCAGCAATCAAGCATTCTGAGACCAACCGGAACTATACTAGATGGAAGTCACAAATGGAAATAGTGCGACTTGCCGTGAATGCATCTCGCACCACTCTTTAGAGACAGAGACGGATGGTAAAGACTGCTCACCATCATCTCTGCGAATCTATCAAAATACCCCAAGATACTACAGATGTATCAGAGCCAACAACGCCAGAAACTGTCATTCCGAACAGAAACTGCTCGTTACTTTGAGCATGGGCGGTACATCTTCACCCAGCATCCATCCGCAGTAAACGTCTTCCACCCACGACTGTCATTCAGTGCGAATCACCTACAAGGGACCAAAATCAGCGTAAGTCAGCGGGAAGGGTCACCACTAAACCACTCACCTATGAGAAAATTCACTCGTTGCCCACGCTTCTGATGGTGTACCAGTGCGATCCTTTCCATCCATTGGATGCTTCGCACAAGTATGATGGATATGTACGCTGTTAAGCGTTGGATAATACGACTACAAATAGGGGTTTGCGCAATGGCATAGACATTGCATTGAACCTTCTCGTCACTTAAGGCACATACGTTCTAACGCTCGCATGCAAAATGTCCCATGGCACATGGACAGAAGCTCCAGCATCTCTAGTGAGTTGAAACGGCACCAAGTGCATACTATGAGTCAAAGGTCGGATGCACTCACGTCCCACTGGCACAGGATTCCTCGGACGATATTAGCACACCGCCGCTGCGTTCGTCAACTGATGCTAGCTCAGAGTCAAACAACTGGAGATGTACGGAGACCCTCGTTCGCTAAATAGGTGTAGTTTGGACCCCAGACGTGTTTATCCTGGGATTCAGAGTTGAAGCAGTGTAGCCTGCCTTCAACAAGTTATGCTTGACTGAATGTTCGCCTTACAGCCTCTTCCGATGTCTTCCGATTGTGAGAGTGTAACGGACCGGACAAGCCGGTCGAAATTGAAAAACGCTGAAAAACGATGCACGCAAACGGCCGCCGCTAGTTGCCGCGAGGCGACATAAGCGCCATCCGTTCCCATTGGCTGAGACCATAAATGTCGGAAAATCCACTTCAGCCTCTCGAGGCGCTGGCATCGAGCTCGCCTCGAGCTTGCCTCATTTAGACATCGTGACTACATCCCGAAATTAAATCATTTTTACGAGGCCTATCGAGTTATCTTGAGGGGTTGATAACCCTCTTGTCACCATCCTGATAACCTCGCGAGTCCATCCCGAGTCCATCCCGAGGCCATCTCGATAGGGAACTTTCCCATCGCGAGGCATAGCGAGGCGCCTCTCCCTCGGGCCGTCTCGAGGCCTCGGGGCGCCTCACGCGTCTCCGGTATTTTTTCCGACATATTAAAAAGTGATAATCGACCTTTTCTAATAATTGATTCAAATGGAAACCGAGCTCAGAGGAATCTAGCTCAACCGTAAAGTTGGTGGTTGACTCAGGATCGAACCGTGGCAATACTGCGTCTCAGACTAGCTCAGGCTGCACGAAACAGTGGTATATTTCATTTAAAAGTTGGCGATGCCATAGTGCTGAGGGAAAGTAGTAAGTTTGACTAAAAGCGAAAGTCTCGAAAATCAGTAACAGTGGAAACTAGTATGTGATTCGGAAAGTTCCTCAGCGGTAGAGCGTGTCCAGGTCAAAGACACTATTGCGTATTCATCTACTGAGTCTCACAAGTTGCTTCTCAGCACGGCATCTCGTCCTCAGTTTGGGGTTTATTCTCTCACCACAGCAATAGCTTCAAACTCCTAAATCAACCGCGGACACTAGGCTCATCAAGGTTACGCTTCACGTAACGCGAGGAGACAGTACCAACTTGAATGAAATAATTTAATGCATACCATAAATAAAAGTTAACAAGAATTTGAACAAGGGCTAGAACCACGTAAAGTGCTAAGATTTCTCGTCGAACTACCATGCAAGATCAAAGGGCTGAACCCAAACTTATACCTCGTACTTTGTCGCGTCCTCAGTAATCGAGCCCTTCGTAGTATCTGAGGTGCACTGGTCGCCATGTACCCTACCCATATCGCCGCTATCTCGCAATACTGCGACATCAACTTCTACCTCCATGCCGTACGTAGTTGTGTGGTGGGTAGGACCGCGCCTGAGATTAAGTGGGATAGATGGAGAAGTCTCAACATAGGTCCCAGGACCAACAGCAATACCCTTGTCGACGCGGATAATGATTAGATTGAAAGATATGCCGATCACGACCACCATCTGGGTACCATACATTTGATCAACATACTCAAAATTTGGGAGGATCCATGAGAAACGTACCGTCTCAGCCAGAGGGTATATTGCGTTGCTTCCTATGACATCAGCCACGGTAGTCATGAGCACCAGAGTTGTGTACAGCAAGGCTGATTCAACAACGATACGAATGACCCTTGCGAGTTTGGAGCTCCCACCCTTAAGCGTGCTCAGAGAAGTCATTCGCGTGCTCTCTTTGTCGATAGACCAGATACGCCAGACAATAAGCCCTGGGGATATATCATCAGCTAAATTGAAACGCAAATGTAACTAGACTCGAAAAGGGATCTACGAACCTGTTGTAATCAAATTTGTGAGAAGGGTCACAACAAGAAAAGCCGTGATCCATGGCTTAAGGTTGCCTATATGAATAAGAGCGGTCTGGTGCAATGTTGCAGTGATAATGATGATGGCCACTGCGCAGACAGCATTCGCTAGCCACAGGAGGACGGGAAAGATGATCACTAGCCACTTGTAATTAAAAACGACGAGGCACCGGTAGATCTAGAAGGTCAAAAAAGTTATGGTTGCTAATTATCACGGAAAATATGTCCCTACCAGCATGGCGTCTCCGATGAGGGCCATGATCTGTACGTCGACAGTCTGAAAATCAGCGGAGGAATTAGCATTCGCGTACGCGGTTATCGAATTAACGCGTGGAACTTGCCTTCATCACGTTGACCCAATTGGATATGTCTTCAAACGCTGCTGTTGCTCCACCTGGGCCCGTATAATAGATGAAGGCGTCCAAGTTGTGCTGCAGTCCGAATGCAACGTCAAACGTAGCAAAAATAAACATCAGCGCCATCACGAAGATCAGAGGCCAGTTGCGCCTCTTCTGACCCATCCGTCCCCAGAAGAGGACGGAGATGGTCATTCCAAGTGTGACCAGGTAGATGCCATAGACAACGGCAGTCATGAACTGGTCGATGAGTTGTGCTTTGGCGACGTCGTTAGCCATTGTAGGAGTTCACGTTGTGTCAGACCGCAGACCGTATACGAGCACGAAGGAGTTCTGGAGTCAAAGAAAGTGAACCCTATAAGCTCTGATCACCCAGCTATTTTGGCAGCTGTTGGTCGAAGCTGGTTCATCAAGAGATGCCATCTATAGGACGGAGTGAGTTCTGAGCTCATAATCGACCATCAAGCTGCGCGCGCGACTGACCAAGGCTTTATTTCTTCTCATTCAGCGGAGGAGAGACGGGGACATTGGCGATTTTACCTACATTGGGCGATTTCCTCCCTGTGAGACTGCCCAATACTCTGGTGCCGGATGGTGCCTTCACTCTGGGATTTCCGACTGTGTCCATCTTGAACCTTAAAGGGACCTGTGTTCAGTCAAAGAGATCATTACCTGTGTTTATATCGCTAAAGTTCTCATCGGCGCCACGAGGGATTCAGGAACATCGAATTCGTTCGAGGATATCAAGCAGCCACCGCTGAGAACGAAGAAGTAGCTCCATGGCATGTTACCAGTCTTGACCGGTGTTAGGTACATGTGGATCTCGATTTGCCTTTGATCCTTAGGCTGTAGCTTCTTGCATCATGATGGCTGCCCGAAATGCTTGGAGTGTCTCACAGCGTTGAGTACCTGGTATAAGAAGTGACGACGGTTATGATGATAGATGGGATTGGTATGATGGAAGTACCTAGACGCAAGTCACAGAGACTCGTAGCTCAACTCCAAAAGGATTTGCGATTTGCACTTCCAACATCCTTAAGATCAGTTACAGATGCTGGTACTACAAAAAAATAAGTATTGACGGCAGTGAGCACTATATACCACTTACCGATACGAGGCTCCTGAGCCTTTTCTAGTCTTGATATTGGCAAAGCAGCAACAGCAACATGGCGGTATCAAGAATGGGATTGAGGTTCAGGCAACAGTCGCATCGCGCTTACCTCAGTGCATGAGAGAGGAAGTTGATGAATCATCTTCCGTCAGTCCCACAGGGTCGATGGATTACATCCTACTTACCTGACATCTCAACCCCTGAATTCGAGAGGAGTCAAACCTATCGATTATGCCTCGCAAAGAGGTAACGCACTTGGTTTCCCCACTGATCTGGTTGGTCACAAGCTCACACACTGGCAACCCAGCTCGAAAGAGCTTTCATAATCATTGTCCTAGTATTCAGAGTATGATGTTTCAGAAAAATAAACACAGCTTTAGAATCATGCATAGTTCCAGCATGCAAGTCGAGGCGGAAAAGCCTGCTGGCTGTAAAATCAGGTAAAATCAAATAAAAGCGTGGGAATATTCAGATACCTTGAATATCGGGCGCTTCCAAGTTAATTTCTCAATAATATTCGGCGACTTGACGGTGACTTAATCTGGACCTTGTAGACTTGCTAGAATGACAGAACCTCTAGTCTCGTACCCAGCCGTTCTAATACAGTGAGTGGCTGCCGTAGCTGACGCACGGATTAGGCGCGATCGGAGATCGAAAATCCGCAACCGTACTCACTGTAGAACGTCTGGTGACTTTCGGTCGAGCGGGTGTAGATGGGTAGTCACGTGACAACTCACCTTCACTGGTCTAGCACCTCACAGCGCAACACAAGCACAATTACACTTGTGTGATACCTAGGATAGTTACAGAACCTCATTAAAGCCTGTCTGAAGGTACCAATAAATAATCTATTCGTGTGCAGCCGCTACAGAGCATACAATGTGATATATATCCCATGGTGTGGTGAGCTCACCACAGTGGTTGAAAATGTATATTAATGGCATGGAGACATTAAATTTCGTGTGCTAAATATATTTCTCGTGTCGTCTGAATATTCATGCTTGATGGACGCGTGTAAGATCGAGGACAACAGTTTGCAGCGATAGGATGGGAAAGTCACGTGAGATCCCATCTACACCCGTCTAAGCGAAACTCACCAGACGTTCTGCCTCGTTCTGCAGCGACGACGAAACCAGATTTTCGATCTCCGCCGGTACGCCAGTACCGCTTTCGGTAATCCGCTGCAGCCCGTCTGGGAACGAGACTAAGAACCTCGTCGCCAACCAACCTTCGCATCAAGAGACAGGATCACCCATACTAGTGCTGCGCAAGCGGCGCTATGAAATGATATAGTTTTCGCTGGACCAGGATCCCAAGATTTGAAGACTTCCCGTTGTGCGAGACCTCCATAGCCACGGAAGTTTCCTGGAGGATTTGAAGAACGAAGAGGACAAGATAATCGGATACACATGTTCACGGAACGGTAATAACCGTCACACTAAGCCTTCTGACCATTATGATGTGGCTAATTATACCTTGACAGGGATAAGCTTTTCATCGGGTTCTCATACTGTATTCCTAGTAAGGAATTAGATATTTTTTAAGGTCAACAAGGGCCATGAAGCTGACCCGGCTCCGAACCTATAGGTGCTGGGTGAGTTATGTTCTACAGGCGCGCTCAAAGTCATTAACACTTTGTATCCAGTTTACCGGAGGGGTGGGAATGTTTTCAAGCAGGGCTCATCCTAGGTGAGCTATTCATCTGCGCCCTATCCCCACATGACGTGCTGACGGATTGCTGCAAGTTTCTATCACACTTCTCCGCTACTCCGTCGGAACGCGGTATGTCACGGTATGCTTGATTGTGCTCAAAGCGATTAGATCAGAAAGAATTCTAAGTGGCTTCGGTCGAGGAACAGCTGACTTTTCGCATGGGTTTGACGACCCACGGGCGAAGCGAGGTGATAGAAGTCCTCGAAGCCATTGCGTTGTAAGGTATGTCACTCCTATTGTTTCTGAAAGATGCCGGGAGAGCAGAGCTAAACAAGAATTTTTCGACAGCTTCGTGGCGTCAAACGCCCGCGGACTGACTTCGTGGCGACATTCATCTCAGGGAATTGTTGTCGTGCCGCCCGAACAGAGACCATCTGTCAACGTGTGGCACTTACTCCATGTGTTGTGCGCTCAATCCGTGAACATTCTCAAGGCATCTCGGGCAACAGCCATCCGGAAGCGACATCAAAGATGGCGCAAATCGAGATTTTCAGATACTTATTGCCTTTCGATACAATATACGCACGGAAATCTATAAGGTGGTATTCAATTGCCCTTTAGTGACTGTTCCTGATATGTCTGAGAATACGTGAGTTGATGCATGCGTGAATCTTTTGCTGATGAGATTACTAAGTCCCAATCGTCGACTCCTAGGCTTACCGCCTTCTCAGTTTACTAAAACATGATATAGGGCCCCAATAGCGATGTAGCCCGATATCATTCGGATTCAAGTGAGCAGGGCAACAACGTTTGCGCGCCGTACAAGGTTTATATGGCTTTGGGGCTGTTTTGTTCCCGCTCGATTGTGTTTGCCCTATCGCGGAATCTTAGGTTTGTCCGCTTAACGCCTCCAATTTATTCGCAAACTTACAGCCGGTCTAGCTAGATGACTATACAGACTGCTTAACAGCGATAAACCAATACCCATGAATTGTAATCAGCAATTACATAGGCAATCCTACAATATAGGAAGTTTACCATCACTGTTATAACCCGAATCATGCTGCGAAGCGTCCTTCTGCGCACTATCCGGAGCTGGAGAAGCTGGACGCCCTTACCGCTGGTGAGAGAGTGCAAACGATCAGACGCTGATGTATCTATTCTACTTACTTGATGCGTGATGCTAACCAAAGACCGCGTGCTCCTCGAATCTTGATAGGTAACTATGAATGCAATGTATACTGCCACGCTCCTTTCAGTGTGACGTTCTTCTGGGCCATACTTGCAACCTTTAATGATTAACGCTTATATGATCCTCTCTAAAGTTGGCATTGACTCGCACACGGTCCTTAGTCTGGCCCGGCGTAAATCCCTCCGGCAGCAATGGCCAACGACGTCGCCAAAGCTCAACTCATCGACCAGTTCATGACTGCCGTTGTCTATGGCATCTACCTGGTCACACTTGGAATGACCATCTCCGTCCTCTTCTGGGGACGGATGGGTCAGAAGAGGCGTAATTGGCCTCTGATCCTCGTGATGGTGCTGATGTTCATTTTCGCAACGTTTGACGTTGCATTTGGGCTGCAGCATAACTTGGACGCCTTCATCTATTATACGGGCCCAGGAGGCGCAACGGAGGCGTTCGAAGATATCTCGAATTGGGTCAACGTGATGAAGGTAAGTTCCACACTTTCACTGGTATACGGGCGCTGATGCGTATTTCGCTTTTCAGACGGTTGATGTACAGCTGATGACCCTCATCGGGGATGGCATGCTGGTAAACAAATTCTTTGTGACAATGCTTAAAGTGTAACGCAGCATATTTTACAGATATATCGTTGCTGGGTCGTTTTCAACCACAATTGGCTGATAATAGTCTTCCCCATCCTTCTCTGGTTGGCAAACGCTGTTTGCGCGTTCGCCATCATAGTCATTACTGCAACGCTCCGCGAGAATACCCTCATTCATGTGGGCAATCTAAAGCCCTGGATCACATCCTTCCTAGTTGTTACTCTGGTTACAAACTTGCTCACAACTGGTCAGTGATCCCGGCTTTATGTTGCACATCACCGTCTGACAGGCTCTAACCAAAAGGGCTAATCGTGTGGCGCATCTGGTCCATCGACAAAGAAAGCGCGCGAATGAGTTCCCTGACCACTCTCAAAGGCGGGAGCTCCAGACTTGCAAGAGTCATACGCATCGTTGTCGAATCAGCGCTGCTGTACACGGCTTTGGTGCTTATGACTACCGTGGCTGATATTATTGGAAGCAATGCCATATATCCACTTGCTGAAACTGTACGTATCATGATATCTATATCCCTCGTCGTATAAATATATATTGATCAACTTATCCTATATTCAGATGGTGGTCGTTGTAGGTATATCCTTCAACCTGATCATTATCCGTGTCGACAAAGGTATCGCCGTAGGCGGGAACAACGGAACATACGCCGAGACTGCCCCCTCTATTCCTCTTAATTTCAGACGCCATCCACCAAACCACACTACGACGTACGATTTGGAGGTGTCAGTTGACGTTTCAGTATCGCGAGACGTTGATCAAGATACGGATCACCGAGACTTGGACACCGTAGATGGTGGGAAAGACTCGGTAACGGTGGCCTCCGGAGATGCGGACGCTAAGTGGCAAGCAGTGTAGCACTGTAAAGTCTCATGAATTCTATTGGCTTGGCATATCGCTAACAGCAGTGGTTTCACCTGAATCTGTGTCACGCGGTCGACGTGTCTTAACCAGTAGTGCGGTCCTCCCGATGCGTTAGCTAGGAGTGTCCAGGACACTATCAAATTCTATCCAGACTGGCTAATTATTAATTGATATATTCTAAACATTTGAACTAGCTATGCAATGACAAGTGAACAAGCAGGTTGTCTCAAGGAACGTATCTATGCAGCTTGGCCGAACCCGTTTAGCAGACTTGTAGCTTCGTGATTACAATATACCATTCTATTGTAAGGAATCTATGCAGAATTTGTAGGCTGCATAACGTATAGAAAGATACAGGTATAGCAGGACCTTATGGTGATTTCAACGGAGGTACAGTGAAGCACACGATGAATTGAAGCCAAACCGAACAGAACAAGGATGTTAGCAGCGAAGACACAGACGTAGCCAATGGCTTATCGGGCTGGGAAGAGTGGAACACTATGGGAAGATAATTGGTCGAGACTATATGACCTCGCATGTCGGCATGCCGTGTTAAAGTACAGCAATAGTGTGCCTGGCATTGACGTAGAAAGAACCAGCTTTGTATTAGCAGTCAGCTCAAATCTGAGTTCTTATGAGTTGAGAATTTAAGTAGCGACTTACGTATGATGCCAGGACGAGTGCAATTCTGGCCATCCGGGTGAGCAGAAGTTGTAAATTCACAGTGGTAGAATTTGGAAAGAATTGTTGGGACTCGACTTAGATAGTAAGCGTGCAATTCCGATTAGATGCTGACATTGGCTTCGTATAGAACTTCACACTCACTTTTGCAATTGAAAGCAGCTTTTGAGCAGATGTGAGTCGTTTTGACCCCATTGCTGAGGTCTCCCGTGGTCGGGATTAGCACCCGAATACTGTATGGAACTTACATCTGTGATATGAAATGACGACATGAGGGGAAGGAGTTCTGGGAACTATAGAGAGATAGTCTTGCCTCGGATGACCTCAGAGACGAGGTGGATGAGATCAAGGGTGGGTATGGCAAATGCCAGCTTTCAAACTGCAAAGTGCACTGAAGATGTGGCAGAAGGTGATATTGGTGAGCTAATTTGAAGGCGGAGGAGGACAGATACTGCTGAGGTTTTTGAGTACTGGTCTGGCTTCTGTTTTATACTCAAGACATTGTCATCTTTTATCCTAAACCCTTGTCCGCCATCCGTTAATCACGGATGCTATCACGGATATTTGGCCTAATACAAGGCTCGCCTATGAGGAATGAATTCCGCCCACAGGATACGCAGTAATATCAGCGTCATGGATCAAAACGTGCAAGGACATACCAGTGGTATGTGCAACCTTTTAGGCGATACCTGTCTAGAAATAACACAGAGATTGTATCGGAACTAGTAGAAAATGAGAAAGTTTTCGAAGGAAATGCGACGCTCACTAAGGCTTTCATCCTGTGACATGTACCTACGAACTCTGCAAGCACAGAATACCCATGAATTCCTGCAACACGGATCTACCCTGGATTTCCAGCGGTCCGACAAACTGTCATATACACCGGACAGTGGAAGTGTGGAAGAGGGTCTGAGAGTCTATCCACAGACCAGGTGAGGAGCTTATATCTTTCAAATTTTAAGCGAGTATGTACAGCATCGAGGAAAGATACCTTTCAATGGTTATGCTAAACAGACTGCCCAACCGCGAAGCACGGAATCGGATGATCCTGACGCCTACGTAAAATCTTCACGCAAGATTTCATATCCGTATACTTGCTTTGAGCACCGCAGACCACTGGAAGTGGAACCTAATCTATATTATAACCTAGATATTGTCATATAACACCATTCAAGTTCCTTCCGCCTATCCGAAATCTTGAATAAAAATGGTGCGTATAGATGGTTGTAAACAACCGTACCTCTTCAAGCTTCAAGCTGGACAACCTTACGGCGCCCCCGCAAGTTGCATGCAGCCACATTATCCTTCGCAGTGTTTTGGAAGATATCTGTTACTAAACAATCAGTCCCAAATGTGCGCAAGTACTTGCTTTGAAATTGCACTTGATACGTTACGCCGGCGGTATGCGAGAATGACTGTAGTGATCTAAACGATGATATGCCTCGTCGCAAGAATGGAGGAAAATGAAAGCATTCGGAGGAGGAGGAGCACATCACCGAAGAAAAGTAAGGAAATAAACAAACAAGAACAGATAATATGCGTTTAGGCGCTTGCCACTTGAGTGAGACGTTTTTAACTTCAACCTGGAGGATTTTGCAGACCGCGTGAGGTACTTATCGGCAACCCTCATAGGAAGGAGAAGAGAACTTGAAGGGAAAGAAAAAGAATGCTAAATTCGAGTTCGACCGAACCATACATGCAGTAATGCCGGCGGCCCGCCCAGGCTGCCATATTAAGTGAAATTGACTGGTGCGCCTGTTAAACGTTAAACGTTGAAAACATCAATTTGAACGGATATCCCCGTGTCAGGACGTATAGCAGTTTTTAAAAAAGGCGAGCGCAGAAAAGTATAAAGCATCGACCAAAGAACTTTGAACCTGGAGCTCTTAGCTGTGTGCAGTGACCTGCAGTGACCTGAATTCGCCGATCAAAGAAAGACCAAATTTGGGCTAGACCAAGACATTTCAGGACAATTCATCAATACCGCGCCAGACGGTGACAGAGGCGCTCAGATCATGTTCCTGAGTGCAATGGCACTGCCAACGCCTACATCAGCAAAAAAAACATTCGTTTCGAAGCCCTTGTAAGACCTTACAGAGGTCACCGTGAATATAAGAGGACACCTATCAGGTGGTTTCTTACAATACGAGGCGAGAACCATCCAAGGTATGTATGATTCAACTTTCCTGTCGGGCTTGCAAGAGAAGGAATTCCGCCCGTGCTTGTAATATCATGCGTGATTCAAAATTCTTGTAGGACTTGCAAGAGAAGGAATTCCGCCTGTGCAGGTAGTATCATACGTGACGCAGAGTATACCATAAGACCCACCAGAAATCTGAGCCATGAAGTGCCTTGCCAACATCACCCTTCATTATATTATCCATCTAATGTTTGCAAAGGGGACAGTAATCGCACGGTACACAAATCCATTTCATATAGGTTGAACAATATAATCATTGGATCTACTAGTGATACATGCAATAAGAGTACAATAAACTGTGCGAGTCAAACATGCAGAATATCAATCAGAGCGTGATGCGATGGATCCATTACGAGAAATTTACTAGGCGATCCGAGAACTTGAATAAATAGAGGCGCGAGGTATGGATAGACGAGGCGCGAGGATGGTTCCTAATCGTCAAGTTCGGAGTCGGATTCCGCCATCTCAACCGTTGTGCGTCCGGCGTTGGAGTGAGTACCATTGGTAGCCAGTGACCCGCATCCGGTAGTACTGCCGCTGCCAGTAGCGAGGTTTCCCGTACTACCTGCATTACTCGCTGCTAATTCTGCTGCACGGCGTGCGGCGCGCTGTTGCTGAAGTGTGGCTTTAGATGAGGGAGCGGCGGATGCATCGATAGAGGCGACAGTCTCGATGATTCTAGAGCTGCCAAAGACCCATCTACATATTTAACTTCTGTTAATACATATGTTGCTCGAATAAGAGATCACCTACTTATTCCACCATTCAAGAGTATCGATACACCATGAATCGCTGGGGTCGTCAAAGAGCTCAACGATGTTGTTGAATAGGTCCTCGAGTTTGTATCTACCGTCTTCGAGCGCCCATCCGTCCTGTCCGCAGATGGAAAAGCGACCCTAGGCACCGGTTAGTTATACTACGTGTGGACGGAAACTAAATTCCATGACTTACAACAATGGCAGCGTATGCAATCGATCGCGGCGTTACTTTCGTCATGTTATGCTGTTTGGCCTTCGATGGGCGTCCAGCTGAAGGACCAGGAGCCTCCTTTGTCGCCGTCCTAGGTCCTGTATATATGCTACGGAAAACCTGCATATATTCAGCAGTAAGTCACAAGTCATTGAAAAACATGAAATATATACCGAACGAAGAAATTCTCCACGAAGGAGGCCCTCCTCGACGTTATCCGGGTTGTATGAATCCTCAGGGTACAGGAAACACGGGAAATCCTCAGCGTTGATCTGAATGACGCCATTCTCTACATCTCGGCAAAACCTGCCAGTGATAAAGTTAGCATTGTGTGATGCAACGACCGCAAACTTGAACGTACCTTTTGGGATTGGCATCGAATTCCTCAAGGCGGTTACATGGACAAAGAAGCCGACCTGTTGACACATGGGCCCATCCGCGAGCCGATTTGTTTGGGTTATTGAATGCCAAAGGTTCGACGCCTTCACGCTTGGGAATCAAACCGAGTACCTCCCGCTTGAGCTGACCGAGGTCATCTGAACGAGCCCTTCCTATATAACTATCAATCTAATGGTATATCAATCAGAATAATCAATTAATTGAGACGCATATACCCACGAACCGTTCCAATCAGTGCAGCCAGGGAGTTTCCCTCCCAAAGTCCTTCATTCTCCCGAATTGTTGTTATAGTCTTTTTCAATGCGTTGTAGCAGTACCGGAGCTCCTTAATCTCCTTAGGCGACCTTATTGAGGTTCAAATGAGTGCATATATCCATGATAAAATAAAATAAAATACATCTCGCTGATTTCTTCCAAGTCTTCCACAGGCATACTAGGGTCTTCTGGGAGCGGTGCGCCATTGCGTATCGTAAATTCAGTGTCCAGAAATGGACTTATACTCAGTGGAACCCATCGTGCCTCGTGAGTGAGTTGCTTGTATTCGTCGACTAACCTACAAAACGCCGTTACTATTGTGGATTCGAATCAATGGACACACTTACTTTGCTTTCTTTGGGTTCGAATCCAGCGCCTCACAGAGGTCGTCGAACCGTCGCTTTTTTGGATTGTCAGCAACATCTTCGGCATCGTCTACGCCCTCTTCATCATTTATCTCAGGTGCCGCCGGGGATGATCGCGGAGGTGTAGGATGCTGTTGAATTCTGGTACTAGCCACGGGGGTAGGACGAGCAAGACGAGCAGGAAGGCGGGATGAAGATGCAGGCATGGTGGTTTGAGACAAGTCACAAGAGAGCAGAAGTCCGAATTTTATAGAGGCAAGTCACAGTTGTTACTTTGCATAAAGCGTTACACGCCTCGACGCGACGCGACTTGCACGCGTGTGATTGTCACATGTCACATAGGTCTTCTAATTACTATGCACGCGTTGGTCGTCTAAGTTGCTCTCCTCGCTGCAGCCGCCGGCCATGCGCCCTCTTCAACAATTCCTCTTTGTATTTCTGCTTTTATTCCTCATGGCTAACATATGCTGCCACTGCAAGAACTCGTTTGCCAGCCGCGCCGGCCTCAAAAGCCACCGAAAAGGTTGCAAAGAAAGGGATGCTTCGCTTCAAAGCTCTGTCAACCAACGGAACCTTAGGATTAAGGAGGGGAAAGCGAAAATTCAGCAGAGGGGACAGCAGGACATTACGAGAGAACGAGAGCAGCTGAGGGAGCACTTGAACCAGGTAGGTTCTAGCCGTATGCGATATGAATGAGTGCATTGATCTTTCATTGCATAGAACCTGGATCTCATACATCCTGACATTGCTCCTGATGTCCAGGATGCATACATGCGTTCACCCACACCAAAACCTGCTGAAACGACGCATATACTACCCCCTACTCGATCAGGTCGTATCCGAAAGGCTCCACGGCACCACAAGGACTTTATTCCATCTACAACCACTGGCCAACTCCATGCGCATATATCGCGCCTTGTTCCACCTCCAATGACTCCCATACATCCTGTTCCTCTCCCTGTGGATCCCCCATCTCCCGGTGTCGATGTCAAGGTATCAAACCATCGTGTTGGGCCCAATGACAATCTACCCGAGACAGCGACGGTGTATGAAACGGAGCCAAACGACTTTGGCATGTATCGCCGATACGGACGCAAGCCAAGTCAAGACATAGCGCAAGAAGATCATGATGATTCCCTATGTGACTCACCGTCCATTGCTACTGCCCCATCGTCCATTTCCTCATCCCCATTGCAATCATTTGGCCGCGCAGTCGTCAACGGTATTGGGAAGATACCGGCTTGGTTCTCTCCCTTCACGAACGCCTCAATATTTCGGATTATGCACTGGGCGTACACAGGATCCAATCAGAAATCAACTGCAGAGATAGACCGGCTTGTCCATCAGGTACTCCTTGCACCTGACTTCAACAAAGAAGATCTGCAAGGGTTCAGAATGGGTCGAGAGGAGCATCGTCTTGACGATCACACAACTGCAAGTAGCCCCGACTTGCCTGTTGATGAAGGCTGGCATGAGGCCGATATCCAGATTCCTTTACCAAAGGAAAAAACGAAACACCAGTCTGAAGAGCAAGCCCCGCACCTGAAAATCAAAGGAGTATGGCACCGCAAACTACTCGATATTATCGTCGCTGCGTACAGAGACAAATCTGTTCGCCAACTTACGAGCATTCCATATCAACTCTTCTTCCAGGATACCAACTCGAATCAAATGCCAGAACGTGTATATACGGAAGGTTATACATGTGATGCCTTAGTTGAAGAGGATGCAAAGATACAGGCCCTGCCTCGCAACCCGGAAGATCAGGAAGATGTAGAGTACTCTATTGTACCTCTCATGCTCTGGTCCGATTCCACTCACTTGGCGAATTTTGGAACCGCGTCGCTTTGGCCGATCTATCTTTACCTTGGCAACTTGTCCAAGTACTTGCGCTGCAAACCGTCAAGTTTCGCAGCACATCATCTCGCCTACATACCATCAGTAAGTTTCTCTTTGAAACTTCCTGTCTAGCACTTGATTTATGACGGGGGTAGCTCCCAGATACTATCCAGGATGTTTATCAGAATATCTATGGCATTCCCGCAACAACAAATGTCCTACGCTTTTGCAAGACTCAGATAATGCATGCAGTATGGCTTCTCCTGATGGATGAACCTTTTATGGAAGCGTATAGGAATGGTATCCGCATTGTCTGTGGAGATAATGTTACGCGTAGGCTGTTTCCTCGATTTTTTACATACTCGGCGGATTATCCTGAACGGTGAGCATCAATATTATTATTTGGGTGTTTTTTTTGTTAATGCAATTTCAATTTAGAATTCTCCTTGCTTGTATCCGGTTTTTGGGACGCTGTCCATGCCCAAGGTGCCTCGTCTTGAAGTCACGGGTGCCTGATATGGGAACCAAGTACGATCGAAAGCGCCAGTCGGAAAACATTCGAAAAGACACCACCTTTGTACAAATGCTGATCGCCAAGGCTCGCAAATTGATCTTTGAGGTTGGCAAATCGATTGCGAGTAAGGCGGTAGAAAGCAAAATATATACAACATCCCTCCTGCCAACGAGAGTGCGTCGCAATTTCGTTTGTGGTCACTTTCCATACTAATTGAATTTATTACTAGAGTGCATTCTCTATTCGTCTAGCAAGCCTTGGATTTGATCACTACTCACTATTCGTCTATGATCTCCTCCATGAATTCGAACTTGGCGTATGGAAAGCTAATTTCACGCATATCCTACGCGTACTCTACGCTGAGGGAGGCGACAAGATCCAGGCGCTCAATCACAGATTCCGTCAGGTTCCCACCTTCGGAAGATACACTATCAGACGATTCTCTAACAATGTTTCTGGTATGAAGAAACTTGCGGCGCGGGATTTTGAGGATATACTTCAGGTAATTACTCGAAGATTTCAACCACTGGCATCTCTATTGTATTTACAATAATCCTTTTGGTTTCAGTGTATTATCCCTTGTATTGAGGGATTGCTGCCGCCTCAATTGGAGAAGATTGTCCTGGATCTTTTATGGGACCTTGCAGTGTGGCATGCACTCGCAAAACTACGACTACACACGGACAGCACCCTCAAGATACTCGACCAGGGAACAACAAATGTCGGCGCATCTGTACGGCGATTTGTGAGAGCGTGCATCAATATTGACACACGTGAACTGCCTCGAGAAGAAGCAGCCCGCGGACGGAGAGAAGCAGCGAAAGGAAAGGTCAACACTTCAGCCACCGGGAAAAAGCAGAAGAAGCTCAATCTGCAGACATTCAAGTGGCATGACATGGGTCACGTTGTTGAGATGATTCGAAGGTGCGGTACTACCGACGGATACTCAACCCAAGTGGTAAGCAAATTTCAAATTTATGTTGATATATATTTCCGAGGCTTACTATAGTATGATCAAGGGTGAATGCGAGCACAAGCGTGTTAAAAAGATGTATGCTCGGACGAACAAACGAGAACACGAAGGTCAGATTGCCATCAAGGGACACCGTGAAGGTCTCCTGGTCAAGATCAAGAATAAAGAAGAAGACTTGAAGCTGGCAGATTCACGAGGTGTAAACACTCCCGGGGAAGACTCACCCATTATCTTTGGGTTGCCGCGTCAGCCGAAGAAGAAGAGGGGAAGACCCAAGAAGGCCTTCTTCGCACTCGGGATTGAAGACAGCGATTGCCTCCCACAGACGTCCTTTCATGCACATCACCATATATCCGACAGTCAGCGTTTTGCGGTGGATATTCCGAAATTCTTAGCAGAATATGGCGAAGATCCCGGTGTCAAGGTACAACTCAAAGTTTCAGTGACGTTGCTAATATTAAATTACTGCTAATATGATTTCTGTAATTAGGGCTTCCTACCTCTGCTCAAAGATCATCTGTTGTCACGTCTCACAGGACGTGACTTCGATGGTGACGAGCATGTTTTCAGCGACGATGAACGTGACCTGGTCAAGATCGTCGATAATAGGCTATTTCGGCACAAGGTTCTACGTATAAACTACACGACTTACGATATGAGGCGCGATCAGGACTCCATAAATCCACGGACCCATGCCGACATCATGGTGCTATCACCCGAGGAGGATGTGGAAGGACAGAATCCTAACATGGCCCATCCTTATTGGTACGCCCGTGTTGTTGGTGTGTTCCATGCGAAAGTGAAGTACTTCGGGCCAGGCTCGAGCAGCTCTGAATCTCAGAAGCTGGATTTTCTCTGGGTGCGCTGGTTTGGTCGGGATTTGAGTGCACTGGGTGGATTTGGGAAGCGAAGGCTTCACCGCATCGGTTTTGCGGACTCAGAGCAGCCCGGAGCATTTGGATTCCTAGATCCTGGACTTGTCATTCGATCAGTACACCTCATACCTGCGTTCCATTACGGACGCACGACGGCGAAGCTTGGTCCGTCAATTTTACGGCAACCACAGGATCTTGACGAGGATTGGGATTTATATTATGTGAATATGTGAGTTTTTTTGTTTCTTGGATTTGATTGTACAAACTACTTATCTGGTTATATAGCTTTGTTGACAGAGACATGTTCATGAGGTTTCTTGGCGGCGGTATAGGGCACAAGGCGACACGGCTCATCGTCAAGATTGCGGACACTTTGCAACATTTCTTCAAGAAAAAAGCGGCGGCCGTGGAGGATCCCAGTGAAATGGATGACGAAGGCTTGGACCTCGATGCGTTGGTGGGCGCAGATCTTATTGTGGAGGATGACGGCGCAGGTTCAGGTGTAGACGAGGACCAGGAAGATGGGGAGGTGGAAGGGCATGAGGAAGATGAAGACGAAGAAGGGGGGGACGAGGACGAGGATGAGAATGAGAACGATGATGAGGAAGAGGATGAGGACGGTGATGAGGAAGAGGACGAAGAAGAGGACGAGGAGGAGGAGGATCTTGGACCGGAAGATGAGAATAGGGAGCCAGATGGGGAGTATGACAGCGGATACGCCGCATTTTGACTCATTCCAGTGTGTCTATTGCATATCAGCAATGTACATCGTTTAGTGCCCTTATTAATCCGTTGGTTCCGGTTCTATTCTTCTCATACATTTCATTCCCACTGATCTCGTATATAATGGCACAAAATTAATATATAAAGATATATGTGTTTATAAGTATACTACAAGTCCGTTCGGTCTTCAGATGGCCTCGCAGTACCGATGAAGTCTTTGAAAGACCGTGCCGTACTGATTTAACATTACAAATGTGTAACAAACTGGTACGGACGGTAGTACACTGTAAGCGTCAAACGGACCGTGGAGCGCTTACCATGTTTCCCCTCACTTATAAGCTCGTGTTTTTTTTGCTGATGTAGCTCAGCCGGCTAGCGACCGCATTGCCCTTGTTTCCCCTAACCGCCATGTCTGGCTACGACGAACGACTTCTCAGTATAAACGCGCCAGCCCCAACGCGAGAGGAAAAACAGGTAAGTGTTTGTCACACCATCTTTTGTTCATCACTTCATCGCTCTCGCAGGGAGGTTACAATGTTGACTTGCTAAGCAACGAAACGAGGGCCGTCCGCTCTTCACCAGAACTCAATCCGGCCCTCAATCACAGCTCTCGACATGGTCACGCCGAGAGTGCTCTTGCTTCGAAGGAAGTATTGGATTCATACCCAACCCGTCAGAGGACACCTTGGTACAGAACAACGAAATGGATCATTATCTTGGTCATTTGTGCGGTCGTTGCGATTGCCGCGATTGTCGCAGGTGCCGTAGCAGGGTCGGTGCATAAACATCATAACGTCAATAGTGCTGCAGTATCTGCAAGCGTTGGGTCATCCACTTCATCTTCCGCTGCGCCTACTGGGTCAGATGGAGGTGTTGTAGGCGGAGGTGCTCCTTTGGGCACATCTACGTCGTCCTCGCCTAGTGGTGGGGATGTACCAGTTGCCCCTGCATCCACATCTTCGTCAACGACGTCTCAGGGCGGTGCTATCCCGCCTGTCAATATGGTCGTACCAACAGCAGCGCCGGACTTGACGGGAGAGTCGAGATAATATGGTGACATGTGAAAGGCATCCAGGTAGTTATTCTCAACATTGATTGGGTATAACAGCACACTAAATCATTCCTCTGTAAGCCCACCCACCCCCCTTGCCTATCCTTGACTGTAATCCGTGCATCGTACTGAGTTATATGTGGATCTTGCTCGCTGCACGAAGGATCTAGTGTATCTTGACGATGAAAATGGTGTCATTTAAACTTACGGATCAATTGATCAACTTTCGAATATTTGCGCGGTTGTAGGCAATAATGTATAGTATAGATACGCCTCTAAAGAGTGGATGCTACCCTTCTACATTTCCCTAAGGCCTGGCGACTTTACGAATTCTATGACTGATATATCCGCCTCCGAACCCATACTTCTAACTGCATCTTTTGGTGGGCCACTTTCCACACCTCGCCGAAACAAGGGAGATAGGGGCACAGCGGTACTTTGCTGAGTCCCCGAAACCGTACTTGACGGATAGTTGATCAAGAGACCGAGCCTTACTTGTCTAAACACCCTACACGCCATGGCGTTCATTAGAGCGACGTTCGGCACTGCGAGAATAACGTGATATGCCGGAGAGAGCGATGGTACCAATATGCAGATCATTGTTCCTATGTTCATGCCTACGGTCGCTCTGCAATACAACATAGGATTAGTTGGTGCACAGCTGACCAGAGATGAGACAGAAATACATACAGGTAGTAGAATACGCCTGTCCGTAACAGTAGACGAGATATGTTGCCCATGCCTTCTCCGCTGACCATGATTTTCAAACGGTGCGTCCAGTTTCTGGTCGGTGCATCGACGTGATAGATGACCATACGATATGTTATAGCGAGAAAAATAATCGTGTCATGGACGCCAGCCGCTATGAATGTTGCAGAGCCGAAAGAAGCGACCTCGCTCGTAGTGCAAATTTGCGTTGGGCCAATGTGTACGCCCTTAAGCGTAAAGGGTCCAAGGAGGCTTGCTGCGGCAGTCGCCAACCACAAAAAGGAGAAGAATGCGACCATGACCTTAGAGCCGTGGTACACAGCACGAACACGAAAGAACATAAGCAGGGAATTCAGCATGGTAGCGAGGCCCCCTCCAAGCCCGACTGCTATGAACGCCGCATCGCAGTTCTGAATGTTGAGGTTACCTGGAAAAGAGCAAAATATTGAGCGCTTCGCGTTACCGAATTTATTATGGATGAGCATCACCTATAAGAAAAGATAAAGCAATGGTCCAGAACGTGCACACACTGACATGAGATTAGCGCTAATGTTAAAATGGAGGGCATATAAGCAGCGCTACCGGGATAGAACATAGACGACCTGAGGCAACTGAAACCGACGCCTGAAAAACAGCTTGTACTCCTGTGAGAGGCTCATAAGAAAGTCCCACGTCCATGCCTATATAAATATGAATCAGTACTGCAAACTTCGGGGAACAGTGTAAATAGCATACCCCAAGGACAGCGACAAACACGTAGTTCGCAGCCTGCACCTGAAGCGCATCGACAGGGGGGAGCCAAGCTAACGGGGTTTCGAGGTTGGGGGGAACAAACATGTCATTCGAGTCCCAGACTGCAAGTCAGTACTTATAGGTACTATGGATATGGCTATCAGAATCAGATTGCCCTTTTCTTAAACGCGGTGTATTGAGTAAGGTTTCAGGCCTAACTCTCGATATGTTCTCCTGCATATAGTCAATACTCCTGCACGGCGTGCGATATTTTGATGCTTACTCCATGGAGTGTATCTGAGAGTAACTGGTATAACAACGCCCGCAAAAGCCGTGCTCGTATCGGTGGTGCCGCAGTGAGGAGAACGTCGATGCTTGAGAACAAATTGCCTAAATAGCCTGAGCGAGTGCGCCGAATCTGATTCACCCCTTCTTGGATTTAAGAGTACTCGTCCAACTATCCGCCCATCATGATTATTGGCCCTACCCTTTCAAGTTGTGCGATACATCATGACAGACGCATTTTTATCGCTGTAAGAATGATTTAGCAAAATTTGGAAACAGACGGTCATTCAACCTGTGGACAGACCTTAACATCCATATAGTTGTACTAGAAAATAAGATACAGAGTAGTACACAGACACCTCAGAGGCTCTGAATGCTACTGTCCAACTCTTTGCTACGTCTCTCCGAGGCTCGGTGACTTCATGGATCATATGACTGATACATCTGCGTCCGAACACATCCCTGAACTAGCTGTCTCTTTGGGTAAACCATTTCTCACGCCTATTATATCTTCTCTTGCATGAACGCGCAAGATCGCGGGAGCAAAAACCATATGAGTACCCGAAGCCGTGCTTGACGGATAGTCGATCAAGAGACCGAGCCTTACTTGCCTGAACACCCTACACGCCATGGCGTTCATAAGGGCAACGTTCGGCACTGCGAAAATAACGCGATATGCTGGAGAAAGCGATGGTACCAATGTGCAGATCATTGTTGCCATATTCATGCCTATGGTCGCTCTGGAATGCAACATCCGATTAGTTGGTGCACAGCTGACCAGAGATGAGAGGAAAGTGCATACAGGTAGTAAAGTACGCCTGTTTGTAACAGTATACGAGATATGTTGCCCATGCCTTCTCCACTGAATATGGTCTTCAAATGGTGCGTCCAGCTGTTGGTCGAGACATCGGTATGGTAGGTGACCATGCGATACGTTATAGCGAGAAACACAATCGTGTCATAGATACCTGCCGCTATAAACGTCGCAGAACTGAAGGAAGCAACCTCGCTTGTGGTGCAAATTTGTGTTGGGCCGATGTGCACGCCCTTGAGCGCAAAGGCTCCAAGGAGGCTTGCGGCGGCGGTAGCCAACCATAGCAGGGAGAAAAATGCGACCATGACCTTGGAGCCGTGGTAAACAGCTCGAACGCGAAAGGCCATGAGCAAAGAATTGGTCAATGTGGCAAGGCTACCGGCAAGACCGACGGCAATGAACACGGCATCGCAGTTCCGAATGTTGAGGTTACCTGCAATGAGCGAATCATTGAGTACTGCGCATTCAATCTATCATCTATCACTGGTAGATAGTACCTATAAGGAAGGATAGAGCGATAACCCAGAAAGTGCATATGCTAACATGATATCAATGTCAAGTCTACAATGGAAGACAGATAGTAGACTTGCCGAGACAGGACATAGATGGCCTGTGGCAACTGGAATTTACACTTGAAGAATAATTTGTACTCATGCGAGAGACTCATGAGAAAATCCCAGGTCCACGCCTATGTATAAAAATAATCAGTAACGCAACCTTCAGGGAACGGCATAGAAATACCCCAAGGACAGCGACAAACACGTAATTAGCAGCCTGCACTTGAGCAGCATCGACGGGAGGGAGCCAAACTAGTGGAGTCTCAAGGTTGGGAGGAACGAACATTTCATCTGAGTTCCTGTCTTTGAGTCGGCATATTATGTAGGTATTGACGCGGCTATCAACATCACATCTCTTTGTTTCGAAGAGTGCTCTGTAAGTAAGGATATCTACTCTTTCAGCGCATAAGCGGGTGCGGCGTCGTACAACTATATTAGCGATGTACTCACACGGGTTTCTCGGCATTTGGAATGGTACAGCTGCAGTGCCTTGGTGTCCAGGTAACACCATCTGACAAAATTGCTTGTGGGAAACGAAGATCTAAGAACAATGTCCTCTCAACATTAAAGATCGTTGTATTATGACATACCATAGCATAGGATTTCTGCGGAGTAACGGTTTCAGCCCAATGTCAACAGCCAATCCGAGTCCGAGTTCATCTGGAATACTTGAAAATTTCAAGGGGGGAAGCCATCTTGTGCCAGGCACTATCGATTAAATGTGGGACAATTTGACTGCTCCGAAACCATGTTCTAAACCTGCAGCAATCATGATCTCACTGATATCTCCTAATATCTCAATGGATATCGAATGGACGGAAAGGAGCAGATAGCCCCGACTCCAAGCCACATTCTTGGAAGAGAACCACTCACCGGGCTGTCACCTAGATATTCATCGTTACCAGTATTTCACAGTACCAGTAGCCACCGATATCTAGGCTCGTGCTCAAGGGGACAAATTGAGAAAGACTCTACCTCGGAACCTTACGACAGTGCAAATTTCTGGCACAGAACATCAGATACCAGATACTGCGCAGAGGATGAAGGCTTACTATAGCTCAGCGGCAACAGTCCCGTTATCCAGTTCATCACACTTTGTTTTGCATGCAGTAAGGGTTCATAGCCATGGTGGAAGCCAGCACCGGTAAGGTGGGAACCGAGAACAAGTTGGAGATGAACGTTAACGGTGATGTTCAACAATATTGTGGCGCTAAATAGGCGCCGCGACCCGTATTGCCAAAGGTGGAAAGTGGTACCCGGACCGTGCCGATTCGGGTCACCCGACCTAGATAACGATCTGAGCAGCCCGAACAATCGGGTGTCTGTTAGCGCCCGATGAAGCCGCCATTCTGTCCCAGAGTCTGTCCCGTTTACTACATCACATGGCAACAGGTTCAAGGAAATCGTCAAGTTCAACTATGATAACAGACAACAGACATTGCATTATCTCAGCTTGAAATGGTACCACAGAATCTCAAGTGTCGGCGTCCAAAAAAGACTACGCACGTTCATGCTGTAGGCTGCGACTCGGAGATATCGCTCTTCCAAACGGACATAGTTCAGTTGTAATTCACCTTGAACTTTGCGAAAGTTGAGTACATTGCTC
The DNA here is from genome assembly GCA_001913855.2 of Hermanssonia centrifuga. NCBI lineage: Eukaryota > Fungi > Basidiomycota > Agaricomycetes > Polyporales > Meruliaceae > Hermanssonia > Hermanssonia centrifuga. The sequence goes on from MLYV02001259.1 coordinate 43,282, forward strand.
GCCATATCTTCGGCAGATTGATCTCCCCCACGGAATAGGTCTATAATGTAATGCCCCCTGGAAGTGAGATATAGAGACATGGTGCTACATAGCCTACGGCCCATGTAAGCACTCAAAGCGCAACTTTCATGTCTGGAACGGCTATACTTGGCAGGTTAGTCATGATCAGAATTTATCTTCAGCTATTCCAAGACGTATACCATGATTGACTTGAGCGAGGCACCGAAAGGCTTGTAATCTCGAACGTCCTGGAATCAGTTATATGTGCGAAGCGAGTTATTATAGGCACCAGTGTGTTCGTAATATCCACGAAGTTGCGGGACCTGCACCGTTGTTATAGCGAATACGACGATCTGATTCAGAGTGTGTATTACTTCCCTACATTCCGCCGAGGCATTCGTAACTGAAGCTCTTGCCTGCATTGATAGGCTATTGAACCACTCTCGAAATCAGATAATAGTGGTTTCTCCTGTGCTAGTGAATAGACCTGTGACCTCCCCGGCTGCTCAATGACTCCAACCTTGCCCGCACTGTCGACGCTACCCCTGATGCTGATGTCGTGCAATAATAATCGTGGATCACAATTGCCAAAGTAGTTAGACCTCGTTCGCACCCTTAGCCGGAGAATGGTGGCGCTGTTGGGCCGTTCTTCAGGCATCTATGGGCCTGTGACCACCCAAATTACTGTAGAAGGGGTTCTAGGCGGCGAAACGTACTTTCTAGTCAGGTTCTAGACGGTATCGGTCCTAGAACTTTCAATTGATAACGCAGCTGATTCGGTGACCCTCCACTATCTGATGTACTCTAATGAAACCTATTCGTGTTTCTTTGTTTGCTGGGCATGTCGTCACTGTTCGCAGAGTTGCCGACTCGTCCCTATATCTTCACGGGGGACAATGCGGGAAGGTCTCCATCTTCGTCCATCTCTGCCCTCAGCAAGACCGCCTGCGTGCAGAGGCTTGGTTTGACGGCACTGTTCGCACTTAGTCATACCTAAATACACCACAGCAGTCGCACAGCTGCTGGAGGGCGAGCCTGACATTGACCAGACAGGATGACTTCCGTGATTGACCCCGGCAAGATCGGTGTTCCCAAGCAGACTCGCAGGCATGTGCGGACACTCACCGGTCAGCATCCTCGCCACCATTCAAACTTGGTTGGGGTTAAATCTGATACCTGCATATTGTAGGTTATCTCCCTGAGACCGACGAGACTGGCAAGGAGAAATGGCCAAGGGGTGAAGAGAAGGTCTGGATAGATGGTACTCGCGGGCTCGACACAGGTGAGCATGTTCCAGCTTAAAGACAGACGACAGTCGAATATTTGGGCAACCATGTATGTTGAGGTACAGTGGTTGTAGTTGGAAACAAGGCTCATAAGCGACGGCTGGAACGCTTCAATAAGGTGGCGACCTCGGGTCGAACGCTGTTCAACGTTGTTCCGCTCTAAACTCAAGATGTCAATAACGGGCACTGAACGGCTTATTTAGATGTTCCTTCTATTACCAAGTCATTTGTGAACCATGTGCACACATCTCTCGCCCGTCAGGCATACAATCTCGATGATTTTGGCGCATACCAAGCAGCTGCTCTCTCCGTGCGAGACGACCTCATAGTACGTGCCATCCCGCGCACCCCGCTACTCGCATACAGTTGTTTATCCTTTCTATAGATCAACTGGAATGACACCCAACTGCACTTCACCCGCAAATCACCCAAGCGAGCTTACTATCTTTCCCTCGAATTTCTCATGGGTCGTACATTCGACAATGCCTTACTCAATCTTGGGCTGAAGGAAAAGTATAACGACGGCATGACCAAGCTTGGCTTCAATCTCGAAGACCTCTTGGAAAAGGAGCGCGATGCCGGCCTAGGAAATGGTGGTCTCGGACGTTTAGCGGCTTGCTACCTGGACTCAAGCGCAAGCCAGGAATTGCCGGTATGGGGCTATGGATTGAGGTACAAGTATGGTATATTCCAGCAGCTAATTGCACCAGATGGAAGGTGCGGTGGATTCATGTTTTCTCTTTGAAGTTTGAGGACTTAAATCACCCGCATGACAGTCAACTGGAGGCACCGGATCCTTGGCTGGAACACGACAATCCTTGGGAACTACCACGTGCAGATGTTTCCTATGAAGTGCGTTTCTACGGACATTCAGAACGTCTGGATGGCATGAAGGCCATCTGGAGCGGAGGACAAGAAGTGCTTGCTATGGCGTATGACACGATGGTTCCCGGATACGATACCAAGAATACCAACAACCTCCGATTGTGGGAAAGTAAGCCCAAGCGAGGCTTTGATTTGAACAGTTTCAATGGTTTGTCTCTTTGCCGCCGTTGAGAAGTGTTTTATTGATCTCAATGAATAGCTGGTGACTACGAGCGTGCGCTCGAGTCATCGAATAGCGCAGCTGCAATCACCTCCGTCCTCTATCCCAATGATCATACTTCATGTGAGTTGGGCGCATATATGCGGAGAAGATCTATTGAACATCCGCATATATGCAGTTGGTAAGGAGCTCCGTCTCAAGCAACAATATTTCTGGACTGCAGCGAGCTTGGCCGACATAATCCGTCGGTTCAAGAACATCGACAAGCCTATCACCGAGTTCCCAGAGTGTATGGATTTTACATTTTCTGTGGATAATTTATACTGAATTCTTCTTTGCGTGTACCACAGACGTCGCGATTCAGCTCAACGACGTGCGTACCCAAATTTCACTTCCGTTGTACTAGTCATTGATACAGCCGGATATACGTAGACACATCCCACGCTCGCAGTTCCGGAGCTTATGCGTATTCTCCTCGATGATGAAGATCTCCCTTGGGATACCGCCTGGAACATCGTTACCAACACGTTCTTCTTCACCAACCACACCGTTCTTCCTGTATGTCTCTCATCTCCTCTGCATGTGATCCACGCTGAACACCTTACGTTCACAGGAAGCCCTGGAGGTTTGTTCATATCGCGTATGCATGTCATATGTAGGTTCTTATTGTGATATGACGTTTAGAAATGGCCAGTCCCGCTCGTTCAACACTTGTTGCCAAGGCACATGCAAATCATTTTCGACATCGTGAGAGATTATCCGTTTATTTATTTTATCTACAAATCCTAATATTCAATCATTTCGTAGAATATGTAGGTTACACAGTAAATATACAATGAATTCATATTGACGACTCTTCGATCCTATATAGGCTTTTCCTGCAGGGTCAGCTACCTCTTTACTTCCAATTGTTACTATATTGACCTACACATACTTCAGCTGTCGAGAAGAAGTTCCCCGGGGACCGAGAGAAACTTGCTAGGATGTCGCTCATTGAGGGTATGAAACCTCCGCTATGTCGCCATTGTCGCCGCTAACTGAGCTGCATGAACAGAGGGCTTCCCTCAGAACGTGCGCATGGCGAACTTGGCCGTAATTGGTGCGTTTACTATTTACACTTATACCTACTGTCGACTGATATCTGGACATGTAGGAAGCCGCAAGGTCAATGGTGTAGCGGAGGTATATATATGCGCATTCACTTTTAATTTTCAGCCTACTGATACCAAGCATATAGTTGCACAGTGAACTGCTCAAGGCTACCATCGTGAAGGACTTTGTGGACTTTTACGGGCAAAGCAAGTGCGTGTCCTACACTAGTCCCTTAACTTTTGGGCTGACTTGCGTGGGTATTCAGGTTCTTCAATGTTACGAACGGCAGTATGTAACGGTTACTCTCTGTATCTCCATAATTCTGACCGGTTTCCCAGTTACGCCTCGTCGTTGGTTAGACCAGGTACCACTACATCTTGCCACTCCCTGCTTTTCTCCTACTCATATATCTTGCAGTGTAACCCCGGTCTAAGCAACCTGATCTCCGAGACCTTACAAATCCCTAAAGGAGTATTCCTCAAGGACTTATACAAGTTGGAAGGTTTACTGAAGTATGTGGACAACCCCACTTTCCAAAAGAAGTGGGCCGCCATCAAGCAGAGCAATAAGGAGCGACTTGCTCATTACGTTGAGACCACTCTGGGCTTCAAGATAAACACGCACGCAATGTTCGATGTCCAGATCAAGGTGCGATTGTTTTCATCGTGTACAGCGTAGACGACTTGCTTATGGCATTACGATTTTATAGCGTTTGCATGAATATAAAGTCAGTATGAATCGCTTCTATTTGGGTGGTGAAACTGAGAAGGATCTTGATAGCGCCAAACTATGAATATCTTTGGCGTCGTCCATGTAAGTAAAGTCTCAGGTAGATCGCCACCGTTTGGTCCTTAATAACCCTCTGCATCAGCGTTACCTCACTCTCAAAGCCATGACACCTGCTGAGAGGAAGAAGGTGAACCCCAAAGTTGTGTTCTTCGCTGGAAAGGCTGCCCCTGGATGTAAGCACATTTATTTCTGTACCCGTCAGCCTACTGAATCGGTATCTTCTAGATTATATTGCGAAACTTGTGAGTCAGCCATTGATTAATCAAGTTTTCACGCTCTCACCAGTGTTCTGACCACAGACCATTCGCTTGATCGTTAATGTCGCTCGTGTCATCAACGTTGACCCGGACACCAAGGATCTCCTCAGCCTGTTCTTCCTCCCTGACTACTCTGTCTCCCTTGCGGAGATTCTGATTCCTGCATCGGATATCAGTCAGCATATTTCCACAGCCGGGACTGAAGCTTCTGGCACGTCAAACATGAAGTTCTGCCTGAACGGTGGTTTGCTGGTCGGTACAGTCGGTAAGTCCTCTTGAAGATGACCTTGGCCGTGTCTGCATCCTGAATATCGCAAACCAGATGGCGCTAATATCGAGATTGCGGAAGAGGTCGGGGAGAGCAACGTCTGTACGTATAGTTTTTCTCCTGCCACTATACGAGCTTGTGTGAACATCCACTTTGCAGTCTTCTTTGGTCACTTGACTCCAGCGGTGGAGGACCTTCGCTACCAGCATATGTACCACCCAGTGCCCATCGAGGAGAAATGTCCTGCGTTGGCCCAAGCGTTGAACGAGATTTCCTCGGGAACTTTCGGTGATGGAGGTGTTTACGAACCGTATGTGCAATTAACTGAACATTTATAAGACCGTATTGATCATCTCGTTCATAGGCTTCTCAACACCATTCGTCAGAATGACTACTATCTGCTTACCGAGGACTTTGACTCCTGTGGGTTCTACTCCAACATACCTTCAGACTTGGCTGAACTCTCCTGCAGATATCAAAGCATTGGCCCTGGTGGACGAGGCATACCAGGACAGAACTGAATGGATCAAGAAGAGTATAAGTACTTCTGCTAAGATGGGCAAATTCAGCTCCGATCGGGCCATCCAAGACTATGCTCAGGAATGCTGGGTTCGTTCGTTCCTCGATAATTCAAAAGACATCAACTTACTCGTAATAACGCTTTAGAATATCGAGAGTTCAAAACTCACATGAATGAAATTGCACATCTCTAGCGACGGCGAAAGATAGTCGCAACCGGTGTAGAAATAGTCCTTATTGTACTTTGTAACGAACGTGCTGTGTGTATGATACTGGAACGATGATACCTAACACAAGTTGGAAGGGAAATTGCAGCAACAAAGCATGATATTAATCCAAGAGCAAACTCCGCGCACATACAACATAGAAAGCGACGAAATAGCACGCGATGGCGGGGGCAATTTACTGGCATACCTGTATAAAAAAGGGTATAGAAATAATTAACAAGGTATTCATAGAAGAGTCTCCTCATTGCTCTTCTCTTCGGGTATCGTGGGATCGGAAACAGGGGCTGCAGAGACTATAAAATCGAGCGTTAGAATTACCGACAAAAGAAAATTCCATACGATTTGACCGACCTGCAGGTTCATCCTGGCCATGAGAGACATGACTCTCGTTCACTGAGGACCGATCGTCCACCACTCCTATCTCAGGCTCCGAGACATGCCCATTGTGCTCTTCACTCTTTAACGGCGACTTCGCGTTCTCTGCTAAAGATGGTCCCAGTTTAGGTGTTACTGTGTACAAAGTAGATATAAACATACCTGACGGTATCGATCCACTCCTATCCTTCTCTTCGTCTTCAGTCGTAGGAAAATCTGCAGCGACGACTTCAGGTTCGAGATCGGTTATCTCACGTTTGCTCTCAAGTGTCGATGTAGGTTCGGATTCCTCAACGACAGGCTCTTCTATTGGTTCCTCCTGCTCAGGCTCCTCGGCATCGTCAACGACGTGATCCACGGGCTCCGCAGGCTCTGCTACAGTCTCAGGAGATGCCTCTTTGGAGAGAACATCCACATTACCAGTCGTAGGTTGCACGACTTCAGTCGGGGGGTCCACAGGAGCAGGAGATGCAAGCTCAGGAAGTGCAGAAAGTGTGGGGAGAGGCTCTAACACCGCTGTCCAATTCGCGTTCTCAACAGCCGTAGGCTCTTCATCTTCCACTGGGGTCGGCGAGGCACCATTAACTTCCGACTCTTGCTCTTGCTCAAGTTTGTGAGCAGCAACTTCTACCAAAGCAGCAGGTTCGCTTGAGCTCAACGCCAATTCCGGACCTGGCGTGGCACCTGAAGCAAGAACTGGCTCCGGAGTGGGAGGTAATGTCTTGAAGGTATCGGCACCAACAGCATCGGCTGCAATAGGGAGCTCATCTGGTACGTGTACTGTAGGTTTCTCAGGTGCCTCTTCCTCCGTCTTTACAGGCTCTGTTGCCACTGGGGTCGGGACCTCGGGTGCCGCAGACGGACCTTCAACCGAGACAATAGGCACAGCAGCAATGCCAACAGGTGCCTCCGACGTTGTGGGTTCATTTACGCTGATTGCAAGGGCAGCGGACGGAACACCCGTTAGTCCAAGGCCCTCGCTGCCACCACTCTTCGCCTCAGGTTCAGTCTTTGATTCAGCCTGGGCAGGTACGGACGGCTCTTCAGGCAGAATCTCGCCCATCTCGCCGATGCGCGGAGTCCTAGAGCTCTTGGTATTCCTCCTAGGCTGAGTGACCGTCTTTGAGGTGGCGGCATCGCTGTTGCTGTGCGTAGAGAACAAGCTGAAGCGCCTCTTTGTCGAGAAAGCGAAGCTTTTCCGGCCGGACACGTTCGAAGACAGCGACGGACGAGGCGAGGATGCACGCTTGTCAGAAGGGATAGGAGGAGGGGGCGGTGGCGGGTAAGTGTAACTGTGTTCAATAACCAAGAGGTTCACCTTCCATGTAGATGGTTTTAGTTGGCAAACAACAAAGGCGGGCCAGGAGGACGAGACGGGATCAAGGAGAGAATCACTCCAGAATTCGAAGAACGCCTCGTCGATTTGTACGGTGCTGACCTGCGTTAGGAACGGTTTACGGGGAATTTCCTCCGCCGCGCCTGCACGTCCACGTGCCTCATCCACTGGTCGAGGATTGTCGGCTGACGATCGTCTTGACCGACCGGGCGAAGATGCACGTCTCTTCTTCGTGCCGGACCAACTCGAGGGAGGGGGTGCGGTCACCTCGACGTCCCTCTCCAAAGTAGCAGCTAAGTTGTTCTCCACCAAACTCTCGCCAAATCCTATCATAGAAAAGTCCGCCCAGTTCGTGGGCGGCAAAACAATAGGTACGGTTGCATCGCGGCCATGTCCGTTGGCAGAAACCTTCCCGTTACCGTTGGCGGGCCCAAGAGATGTAGATCGCCTTCGGGCCGGCTGAGGGGAGCGTATAACAGGAACTTCTGACTGAGACGGCGGAGGGGTCAAAGTGAAGGAGGGTGAAGTGGGAATAGATATTGGATCCCCCGGGACGAGTGAGAGCAGTCGAAGTGTCTCGTCGTCGAAGATCCTAGTCAGCACGGGGTATGCATCCGGCTCCTGTTGGTCTTCAGAAGCACTTGTCTTGATCTCTTCCCAGATGCTATTGGCATCTGAGGATATCGTAGCATCAGGATCGGTAGCAGCTTTAAGAGCTTCCGAGATCAGGCGCAGCGGGTGTTCTCGCGCAGGCCGCTTGGAGTTGGTGGATGGGAGTTGAGTATCGATGCGAACAAAGAGAGCATCATAGCGGCGTGTAGAAAATCTTGAACGGGGTAGAAGTGGCAGCCCATCTGCTGGCTCAATCACATGACCATAAGGATACTGTTTCACGAGCTCGGACAATCGTAGCGGTAACTTGTTACCAGACGCCTCCTCACTGTCGTACTCCGTTAGTTTGAAGACGGCAAACAGTCTCTAATACTGACCGAAGATGCGCCAAAAATAAATGCTCTAAGACCCTGCCAGCTCGCTCCCATCGCTTATAAAATTCGGCCCATTCCTCGCCGACCTTCGTTCGCTGCGCCGCAACGAGCCACAAACCAAAGAGCATTGAAAGTTTGCTACCAGAAGTACCCGTACCTTCTGCATGAGCTGCAAGCGAAGAAATGATGTCAAGTGAAACAGTGAGCAGTTGTAGGTGAGCCGGAGGAAGTAATGGTACAAGCTTCTTGGAGAATGCATCAGGTGGGTATGTAGCGTCGCGTTCCGCCTGCGTGAACGTCTTGTACCACGCCCATTCTGATTCACCAGCATCTTTCGCACTTCCAAAGGAGGATCCTTCGAGGCGGAGATGACGCAATGCCCAGCGAAGCACGGCGGCAATATCATGAGAAGAACGAGTGTATTCAAGCTCTGAGCTGAAGACCTGCGAGAGAGAAGCCGGTGTCGGAGACAGCGTGGTAATGGGGCTCTGTGTCTTCGAGGCGAGAGAAAGGATAAAGAGGGAGACGAGCTTCCGTTGTACGTCGGGAGAGGACGAGTACCAATGTGGATGCATCAAACCGAGGGTCTCGAGGCCTGTATCAAGAGGTCAGCGCGTTATCTTTGAAATCAAGCCTCGTGTTCTTAGTCAATGGAAAAGAAGTCATAAGCGCAATGAAGGCCGCTTCGGCATAACCTTCTGCCGTGCCACTCGTCCAGCAGGGAGTGCAGGATATGCCCCAGGGTGCGCACCTGCGAGAGACAAAGAAGAAATGTAGCTGAAATGGAGAGATAGAGAGCATATAGGAGCAATTATAGGGTATGAAGAAGCTTGATACCAAATGTTGCGGACTTGCACAAGACGCGAAGAATAGTAAGAGTAGCACGCATTTGGAACAGAGACTTACCTCCACGGTTGATGATCGCTCCAGAACATGCCTTGACCAACAGCAGCGTCTCCAGCGGATTGAGCTTGCGCTCACCAATGACCGCGTCCGAAAGCGCAATGTTGCTATCAGGGTCGGCTTCAAACACAACGCCGAGGGCACGGCTCTTCTCCTCCTTCGGTACAGGAAGGTTCAGGGTCAAAGTCGGGATAGATGTTGTGTTGGCATTGCTCTGACCGGGTTGCTCTACAGGGTTACGCGACCGACTGCGAAAGAGCGACAGTGGGTTGCTACTCTCTTTCCCTGAAGGCTGCTGAGGCGGATCCAAGAACTTGGTCGCGGAAGGAGAGACTGAAGGAGATACAGCCTCGTATTTGCCTTCGAGGAGAGAAGCGTTGGACGCACGTTTGTTGGAAGTGGAAGAGACGTCCTTCTCGTCCTTTTTGCGAGCAAACACCTTCGAGAGAAATGACGGCATGGCGTAGGCGACTCCTCCCCTAGATTATATAGATAAAATGAAACGAGAGGATGGCCAGGAACGATGGAAAGTCGAAGGTTCTTGCCGTCGTGAGTGGTGGTAGAAAACAAGCCGCTCACAGCGCTAAATCCAGAGATTCCGCTCATCCTCAACATTGCACCCAACTCCTGTCCGTTGTCGACAACGTTCATCTGCCCAAGTTGTTAGGGAAACGACTTAAATGACCCGACTATATGTGTTCGGAGATGGACACGGAAGAGTCTGTGTAAGCTGTGGCGGGGGCGGCGCTTTGCCAGGTCCGCAAATCTGCCAATCATTTGGTCATTGGCTTGAACGAGGTAGTTCATATCAGCCCTCAGACGAGCCAACATCTATACATCTGATATGTGGAGTTGAAGTTTGAGGACAAGGTCCAAGTACTGGACGATTTCCTCCGTGATCGTCGATATCACAGCTCAGCAGAGCCCACCTCGGAACTCTGCGGTCTGGTGGACTTCGCTTTTTCAATATTCCCAGTACGACAGAGGAAATAAATCATGGTTGAATTGAGTTTGTATGGCATTTTTTATTGTCATATTCTAGCAATTTGTGTGCCTACGAACTACATTGTGGTAGTTCGTCAGGTTCATAAATGTTCACCGTTATCCAAGTCATGGCCCTCTTGCATCGTCAATATCTCCTCCCCCTCATCTCCAATCAAATTCTCTTTCATGTCTCGCTCCCCTCCTTCCTTTAACGCAACATCACAGCACCTTACGGCAAACTGCAACAACAGTTGTTCGACCTCCTCCGAATTCTTGGTGAGACCGTGATCGTCGCCATCGAACAACTTCAGTTCCCTATTCCCCTCAGGATGCGTACCATATCCGGTAAACAAGTCTGTCGAGCATCTGTATGACAGCGATCGGTCCCCTGTCCCGTGCATGAGCAGAACTGGAATCGGTGCAAGTGTTCTAATACCAGACGTCTCAGCCGTCTGGCTCGCTACGGTGGCAACTCCAGCGATTTGGCCCTTGCGTCCTCCGCTTCCGACGGTAAACACGGGCGCGCCTCCGAAAGACCAACCAATCAGGACAAATTTCGAAACTCGGTAGGTCGAGCGGAGGAAGTCCATCCCGGCATGAATGTCCGGTACGCAATATGCATTTCTGGCAGGCTTCCGGTAGTCGAGGCGTAGAACAGGAATGTGAAACAGCGTCGCCAGCTTAGTCGCCAATGAAGGGTATATTCCTGAACCATGTTTTGGTTCAGTACAAATAAACCGTCCAAAGCAATCGAAACCTTACCTCCTGGTCCAGAAACCCCTCCGCCCGCTCCAGATACCAAAATGACGGCTGTCCGCTCCGGCATGGCAGGCTCGTGCAGGATCGCAGGAACTCTGTGGTCGAGCGGGTCATGCACATCGATTTCAATGTGCATGGCCTTGGCAGGTTGATTCCTGAGTCTGTCTACATGGTATGGTTGTAAAGGCTGAAGAAAGGTGGAAGTATGCTTTGGGACTGTGGTCGACATCTTGCGCAATGCGCTGGACGTCGTTCTAGTTGTTTTGTTGAAGCGATGTTGGTGGAATAGCGTAGGGAACCCTTAGTATGGATGGGATCTGTGCATATAGGGTCATGTAACGTAGCCGATTCTATAAAATTTGTTCTCTGTTCCCCCATGATAAGCTTTCCCAAATAACGTCCCCCTCGCGTGGAGTTGATGTACGGTTCATAGACGTAATGCATGACTTCTTGTAAACCTAACCCCCGCTTAGTCACGGTGGCGGTCAAGCAATTGAAGTCAACAAGCTTCAGGCTCGGATTTGATCGATATTTGGTCCTTGGAAGTTGGAGCTGAGAAACGTGAGTCACGGTGAAAACTTGAAGGTGATCGTATTTACAACATACTCCGTCCATTTGCTCAATGAAATGCCAAACTGCGGGTATACAGCCTGATGAGCATACACAGTCGATGAACAGATAACAGACTACAATATGAATGAGAGAGTCTAGATACGAAGTGTTAAAGCGTAGTCTGAGCAAGTATATGGCCGTATACGTACTGGAGGAGCCGTATAGTAATTGGAAAGTTGTCTCAGTCATTCAACTTGACCGTGACTATCCACCACTCGGGATCCGACCCCACGATCTCGCTCAGCTTGTGAATTTGCGCCGTATTTGAGACGGCCTTTGAGAGTACGACTGGTGTGTAAGGGAGAAAATTGTAAGGAACGTAGCTTCGAGCTGGTCCATTTTGCCGCTGCATGGATTTGTACCAGGTAGGGCGATGTTGCTCGAAATATAGGATTGTTGAATCGGCTGTTTAAATGGCGTTCGCTGCAGAAGGCCCCTCTGGATTTACCTGACCTGACGGTCAGCATCCATGAGCCAGCATACAAATGGCAGGGGAGCGTACGGAAAGGAGATCTTGTCATCTGACACTTGTATCATCATGGGCACAATATCCAGTAGAGTAGGGTAAGGCCTATTGAATATAAATATGTTTTCCTGAAGAGTGCAATACGAAGAGATGACAATGTCTACTTTGGGGCAGCTTGGAGGTATATAGTTACATAAAATTCGCGATTCAGAGTTCGGCGCTCGCCTTGCTCGACCTTCCAACATCTACGGGGACAACCTATCTATCTCACTCGCTACATTCATCCAATTGAGCATAACTTGGAACCATGTTCTCAGCCTTCAAACGCACCATCGTAGGTTTTCACAATCCCTGTCGTTACGCTTTGTTATACTGAACAAATCTGGCACCGCGAAACTGCAGCCCCAGCTATCTATCTTGTGAGTCAATACAACCAACATGCTAATGAAATATATACTGAGTAGTCTGAAATAGTCATAACCCGTCTTCTCCGCCGTCACAGTCAGCTCTCAAGCTGCTGAACGCTGCCCTCACAAGTTCGTATCCTCCCTCGAAACCTTCAGCTCCACCCCTATCCTTTGATCTCGAAGTCGTCGAGAATCAACCACCTACGTCAGACCAACTCCGTACCATCCTATCATACCTGCCGTCTGGTTCCGCCTCCCCGGAAACTTTCGTTTCTTCGCATCCAACGGTGGAGAGTCGACCTACAAGCACGGATGCCGTCGCGCGGCTGGCCTCACAGAACCCTCATGCTCTGAAGTGGCCTATTGTGGTGGACTGGACGGGAGGAAAGGCTGCGGTGGGTGATGTAGAGGGAGTCCAAAGCATTCTCGAGGAATTGAGGAAGCGAAGGGACGGAGAGAGCATGGATGACGAAGAACACAAGCCAAAAGGTTGGTTTTCATGAGCAGCAAACGATCTTTCCGATGTCCAAGAGCGCTGTGATGTAAGATAATTAATGTACGTGCTCGGCGTGAACCTGCACGACAGGTGTAATTCCATAGTGGTAATAACAAAACTGATGCGACTTTCTCGGTATAGTAGATGCTCTCATGTGCCAAAGATTCCTCATGCATCATGAGATGGCATAATCAGGGGGCGATAGTTAAGCTCTTTGAAGCATTCAGCTTAGCGTCATTGAAGTGCAACAAAGTCGTAGCTACTGTACACTTTATAACTGCCTGCACATCAAGTAGGTACTCAATATTATCCACTGCGAGCTGGACATACGGTGCTTCTGTAGTCCCCCTTGCAGGGTATTGAAACCTACGTTACCTACGACATGCCTTGGTGACGAATACCCTGTCTGACGCTAAGTAGTAAGATTCACGTATGCAACCACCGCTGGAACCAGGACCCCGGCGAACCCGCCTGATTTATCGCGCGGCGAATCACCAATCTTTCGGAGTAGCGTGATCATGACAGAGAATAAGCCGTATTTCTCGGAGTACCGATATCTGAGGAGATGCGGGACCCAGCCGTTTTGGGGGGTATAAGAAGTTTTATGTAGGCATTCACAGGCTCAGGTTTCCAACTTAATCCACAGTGCAGCCCTAAGACAGCAAGAACAGGATACCGAAGGTGCGTCCTCACTTTGGCCGCGTGAAAGGGCTCTTGATAGCAACAATTTGGTTGAACTACAAGTGCATATACTAGATGTCGTTTCCCCCACCAAGTGCAGATCAAGCATACTTCCACATCTCTGCACTGGAAGGTGGATTCATCGAGGACATGCCGCTCGCGATCTTCATACATTCAGCAAAGCCACATGAGAAGGCCAGTATGCCGTCCATTGCATTCCTTCTCCGCAACTCTCGCACCGAGGAAACTCTTGTGTTTGACCTCGGTATACCAAAGGATGTGAAGAACACTCCTCCGGCGGTCCAGAAGGCGGTGGCAGCTGCAGGAGCGAAATGCACCGTACCACAAGATGTACGCCAGTCTTTATTGAAAGGCGGCCTGGATCCTGCCAAAGTGAACCACGTCGTGCTCTCCCATGTGCATTTCGACCACGTTGGCGACCCCACTTTTTTCACCGGCGCGACGTTCATAACCCATGCCGAAACCCGGGACCTTCTGCAGAACGGGTACCCAAAGAATCCTGACTCGCAGTATCCTTCTGACCTATACCCTGTCGAGCGCACAATTTACATCGAGGCGGACGATCCTAAATGGCAGCCGCTCGGTCTGTTTCCGAAAGCATACGATTACTTCGGTGACGGGAGCGCGTATATCGTCGATGCACCTGGGCACATGCCCGGTCATATCAACCTGCTTGCACGTACGTCTGCAAATGGCGGGTGGGCGTATCTTGCCGGAGATTCGGCGCATGACTGGCGACTGATCACAGGAGAGGAGAAGGTTGGGACTTTGCTTGGATGTGCGCACGAATGCAAGGAGGATGCGGAAGAACATATCGCACGGTTAAGCGAGATTGAGAAGGATGAGAAAGTGAGAGTGCTTCTTGCACATGGTGGGCCGTGGTATGAGGCTAGTAAGGGCGTAAAAGGGTTCTGGCCTGAGACCATCGAGTCCTTGTAATAGTGGTGGCTTCAACGATGGTCGAGCAGAGGGATGGAAACGCATATCAGTGATCTTCTTGAACATGATTCCACCATCATTGTATTATACCCATGGGTACGAATGCAACGTACAATCCAACAGGTCTCATAAATCTTTTATATCAGCCCGCAGATTTTCCAACTACGCTATCCTCCTTCGCTTCTTGTTCGCGAATATCTCTTCTTCTCTTGACATCCCAGTTGTACACGCGAGCCGTGTTAACCTCCATAACAGTGATCTGCTCCCTCAAGAACTCCAGATCTTCGATGACACCGGCGAGGTTGGTTTCGGCGGATTCTAGTTTTGTACGTAGAAGAGCGACAGCATCGGGTATTTTGTATGAAAGCATCACGTTGGCCTAGAGCCTGTAAGCTTCTGATCGCGAGTTCAAAATATGGGAGCATACCCCTAGCCATAGAAAGACCGTATCCGTATCCTCCAACTCAGCTTCGGCGTAGAGCGTGTCGTTGAGTTCAAATGTGGTCTTAAGAGGCTGCTTGCTAGTCTCCTCATCTTCTAGGTCGTCCAAATCATCCTCGTCTTCGCCCTCAGCCTTGCCTTTCCCCTCCTGTTCAATCACATTCAGTGAGTAGCACAGTATGAGAGGATGAGAGCCGCGAGCGGACAACTCACTCGCCTCTCCTGCAGAAACTCGATCATGCTCAACGTCTTTTTTATATCTGGGATCTTCTCCTCCAATCCTCTTCGTCTCTGAGCGAGGCTATGATCCATATAACGGTATTTCCTGAGACGCAATGAGCAAATGGTAAATGCAGAAGACACAGTAGAATAGGACATACGCGAGAGCTGCTTGAAACTCTTTCAGGGCAGTCTCTACCTCTGGGTTTGGTCCTAAATATTCTGCAACGTCCGCCTAGGTAATTATGCGTAAGTCCACGAATCGTGGCACTAGCGAGGGATTCACAATAAAGGGCGCTTTGGGTATGCCTCTCGCATTTTTTTCTTGAGCGTTCATGAGTGTTTGAGACATTTTCTGGACCGAAACCGAGGTTTTGAATACGAACGACTCGGAACGAGATTAATGTAGCCAGCACCAACGCGGGTGGAATAAGCGCTCTAGTTTCTGCCGCAGGGCGCTTCTTTCACGGCTATCTCCGAAGAACCATAAAAGCGCCCGTTTTTGCGAATATTTTTCCGCACGCTCTTCTCTTCGCCCATGAACATCATCCACCCTGTACTTCCACGACGACTTGACATTCTACACCCAGGATAATTGTCTTGAAGCCATCTCATATTCCATGTCTCGCCTGATCGTAAAAAATTTACCTGCGTACCTCACTCAGGCCGGGCTTCGTGACCATTTTGAGTCTAAGGACGGGCCTGGCGGCACGCTCACCGATGTCAAGGTCGTCTTGAAGCCTGATGGCCACTCAAGGAGGTTTGGATTCATTGGATTCAAGACCGATTTGGAGGCTCAGAAGGCGCAGAAATGGTTTGACCGTACCTTTATCCACTCTTCCAGGATTAGCGTCACTACCGTCGAGGTGTGTATCAAGCTTTCTACCGTGTGTGCGTTCAGTACTAATCTTGGTTTTGTGTAGGATGCGAAAGATGCGCCGGCGCCCAGACCTAACAAGCGACCGAGGCTTGGGGAATCACCTGAGTCGACGAAGGAGGCGACGAAGACCAATCCTCCAACGAGGAAGCCCGGCAAGAGTGAAGCACAGTTGGAAGAGTACCTTCAAGTGATGCAGCCTCGTTCCAAGAAAGGTCCTTCGTGGAAGGATGACGACACCACTCTTCCCCCATCTTCAGGTGCTCCTTCCACCAAGCCCAAGTCTAATCCTGAGGCTTCTGCGGACGTGTCAAAAATGGATGAAGATGAGGACAAGGGCAGTGGTCCGGAGGAGGGCCGCTCTGACATGGAGTGGCTGCAACGTCATATGAAGGGCTCTGTTACAGTAACCGATGCCGACAAGGACTATGAACAGTCTGACGAAGAGGAAACCCCAGTCAGAGTAAAACCTATGGTAAGATCTTGTCGCTGTATACCATAGCCCATCTAATCGGACGTTTTAGGACGTTGTTCAGCAGCCATCATCGGAAGACGAGGCGAACTCAACGATTCTGCTCACTGGACGCCTATTTCTTCGCAACCTTGCCTTTACCTCTACCGAAGAAGAGATCCGCGAGCTGTTCGGTTCCTTTGGCAATGTCTCTCAGGTGAGAACTCGTCTCGTGCTGTTCATCATTTCTCCTTATGTCCGCCTTTGGCGGTTATGGGGGGTTCGTTGAGATGAAAAACATAAATAGGGACATCAGACCTTCGGGGATGCTGATCCTTCTGGGAAATCCGATAGTAGAAATATTTTCTGAACATATTCCACCTCTTCAAATCAGTTGTTGTTCACATTGACTTATTCATCCTTTCTATGAAGGTCCATATTCCGCTCGACCCAAGTACGAAGTCTCCGAAGGGACTTGCATATGTCACGTTCTCAGACCCGTCTAATGCTGTTTCTGCATATCTGGCGCTTGATAAGAAGTCATTCCAAGGGCGCCTTCTTCATATTCTTCCTGCGATAGATCGGAAGGGGAATGTTGTAGTAGAGGAAGGTGTTGGTAAGCGGAAGACAGTAAAGGAGGAGCGAGATGCAAAGCGGAAGACGATGGCTGGTAAGGAATTTAATTGGAGCATGTTGTACATGAATGTACGTACTATTAATTACCAAAATATATTTGCTCGTAAACCTCATTCTTTTACTTGATACGTAGAGTGACGCGGTCGTATCGTCTATCGCTGATCGAATGAACGTACCGAAGGCGGACATCCTCAATCCCGAGTCCGATAATGCTGCAGTAAAGCTTGCACTCGCTGAGACGCACGTAATTCAAGAGACGAAATCGTTTCTTGAAACCAATGGTGTCGTCCTTTCCTCACTGTCAGGCCAGCGTATAGCGAGAAACGACACGACAATTCTTGTTAAGAATATCCCTTATGGCACGTCGGCAGATCAGATCCGCGAGTTGTTCGAGCCGCACGGGCAGCTGCAGAGAGTGCTGGTTCCTCCGGCGGGGACGATGGCTGTGGTCGAATTTGCACATCCTGATGAGGGCCGGCAGGCTTTCCGAGCTGTGGCATACAGAAGGTTGGGCAACTCGATCATCTACTTGGAAAAAGGACCCGTGGGTATGTTCGTCGAAGGCGACGTCTCGCCGACAGCGGGCCCGTCGAAGGGGCCTGTCACTGCAATTGGTGTCCAGCCAGTGACAATTGCTGACGAGCACGCAGACACAGAAGAAGTACCCCTGTCTGCCGGTTCAACTTTATTCGTCAAGAATCTATCATTCGCAACGACTTCAGATCGTTTCACGCAAGCCTTCCGTAATCTCCCCGACTTCGCATTCGCCCGCGTCCAGACTAAACCTGACCCCAAGCGTCCTGCGCATGAGAACGCGCGGCTCAGTATGGGATATGGATTCCTGGGCTTCAAGACGTCTGAAGCCGCGAAGAAGGCGATCAAGAGTTTGCAAGGGTATGTTCTTGACGGTCATGCATTGGTCGTCAAGTTCGCTGGCCGCGGTGCTGAGGAGACGGATGCGGGCGATGAGAAGTCGAAGAGCAGGACTACGAAAATGATTGTGAAGAACGTGCCGTTTGAAGTGACGAAGAAGGATATTCGTGAGTTGTTCGGATCGCACGGACAGCTGAAATCCGTTCGTCTGCCCAAAAAGTTCGACCATCGTTCGCGTGGTTTCGCGTTCTTGGAATTCGTCACGCGTCACGAGGCCGAAAATGCATACGCCGCTCTGAAGCACACTCACTTACTCGGCCGCCACCTTGTGTTGCAGTGGGCGGAGGAAGACTCCAATGTCGACATTGACGAGTTAAGGAAGAAAGCTGGTCTCGGATTTGGTGGGGGTAAGGAAATGCCGGGTAGGAAGAGGAAGTTGGATATGGGCGATGGTGATGGGGACATCGTTGACAATGACGTGTAATGGGTAGTAACTTAGGATATATTCAACGAGAATGAAACTACAGCACACTAGTAATACATCATTGCACTCAGGCTCTACGGGGTAAAATGAAGTTCCCTCTCTAATAGAGTGTACGGCCGGCCCAGTTTCTGCTGAAGTATAACGACCAAGCCTGGATAACTACCAGTGAAGACCAGGAATAAACATAGCATCAGCCTTGGTTCAACGCTCAGTGTTGTCAATGTTGAGAGTCTTACTCACGGTGTGGCCCGGGTATGCTACTGACTTGCAAGAGACTATGAGCACCCCCCATGCCATCATGCATCAGGCGTCCTGGCGTAAAACTCGGCTCTGTCAATTGACCACATAAGTACGGCATTGTAAAAGCAATTGCTTACTTTAAACGCGCCGATATTTCAAGCCGATGCTTGCACAAGTCTTCCTTCCGCGGGCAGCAAAGACTTCGAAGTCTCTCCAAGAGGATGGGTTTCAGGGCGATGCCAAGCCCCTGTTAAGGCTAACATGCAGCCAGAAAATATGATAAGACTGGCAAAGACCAGCTCAAGCCTGAAAATGTCAGAGACGTGGTCCGAGAGATCCATATGCAGTGGGGTGGTGGGAAGCTTCGAGGATCAAAGAAATCGAGCGAAAAGGTGGTGAATCCCATGGGCTTATAGCGATGGTTCTCGGCAGGTCTCGCTACAGAGTCCCTAGCGAGCGATGAGAGATCATCACACTCTGCGTCAGAAAGTAGATTCTTCGGTGCACAATCATGGAGTCGGCATGCTTTACTCATCTTGAAACGCCAGAGTTCCGAGTACATCAGGAAGAGCTCCACTCCGCAGGGTCGCACCCGGACTTACTATTGGGATATTATAGGGATATTATCGTCTAGTCCTGAAAGCTCTTGAAAGAAGGGACCCATGATGATTCATTTGGGTTACATTCATCATGATCAACCTGGTGCTGCAAACAGCAACTCCACCAACGCTGTGTGATTCTGCTGGTCTCAATTGATGTCGCCTGCCTAGCTCAATCGGATAGAGCGTCAGACTCTTATGAGCGCGGGTTATTCCGTTATCTGAAGGCTGCGAGTTCGACCCTCGCGGTGGGCTACTGGTTCTAATATTTTTGTTAGCAGGTATAGTTTTGCCTGTTTCGGATCCTTCCGACTTCCGGATTCCTTCTAAAGCTCCAATCCTTTACTTTAACTTCGTACTTATGCTGTAATTAAAGAGAAAGAGTTATAAACAATTTATAGAAAGTAAAGGGTAAATTTACAACTAATAGTATACCCGCACGATCTGCCATCTTCGCAGAGCTTCGCAGTGAATACAATCCTTATACACACAAAATCGTGGCAGTATCGACTCAGAGTTAGTAAATCGGGTAGCTTCATATTGATGCATATTCCGATGTACAGGGCCTGCATCGTAGCACCATATAAGTACTATCTATTTACTTTCTATAATAAAGAGAACGCAAAGAGTATACTTGTATAACATAAAGGGTTGGAGCTTTTCTCTTCGTCGAGGATCTTGAATATTTGCGACATGAGCAAGGGAGGCCTGTCGTCACGGTCCACTTGACGTATTCTCATATTTCCGTCACATCAACTCGGTGATTGGCCATTTAATAGCAGGCAGCAGAGACCGGAGAATTGAGAAGACCAATAAGGATATATGTTACATGTTTTTGAACGAAGAGATACGGCTATATCTGCTCACATCCACGGAACGTAAGCTGAAAAGCGGAATGGCAAAGTCTACAGTAGGTTCAGAAGGCAAACTGATCTCCTCGGCTCAGATAAGAAACACGACCTTCCCATCCTGCTTTCTTCACTGCTTCCTGGAAATCAGACAACGGTGATTCAAAGACATCATAATCATCAATGCTATCACAGGTAACGTTGGCATAAATTAATCGATTTATGAGATTTGAGACATACTGGATTGGTACAGCTCTCTCTGGCTGCAATGCGCAAATAAGTTGGACGCCTTGTGTGCCATCCATGGTAACCATGACACGGATTCCGGGCAGAGTGGTTCCTCCAACATGAACCAGCGCCAGCTGGATGTGCGGATACCGGACATGAATCTCCTATCACGAAGAGAAGGCGGTATAAATAATGTTTGAACTCATCGATGGAGTAATTGTAACTTCTTACCTTCAGTTCGTCATAAAAGAGTGTGTCTCCCGATATGTATAGGTTGTAAGTCTTTGGCTCTTCACCCGAGGCGCATTTCTTCGAAAATTCAACCATACTGCCCATGACGGGTGGAATCAGTTTCAATATCGTGCTAATGGTCTCATCTGTCGATCCCAGGGTATGCTTCCCAGGCATCGACGTGATATTTATTTCAGTGCTTCCCTTCACTATGCGCAATTTCTCCCATGTGTTCAGAGGGTATAGGGCCGTGTGTCCTCGCGCTTTCAAGTTCTCGCATGCACCTATGTTGGAGATGATAGGAAGGGACTTGCGAATATGGTCGGCAACGAGGTTATCAAAGTGATCTTCGTGAAGGTGGCTCAACACTGTTAGAAACGGCGTCAGTCGTTTAACTGTCCCAGTGCGTGCCGTATCAGGGGTTGAAGGCCGTTAACGTACAGATAAAATCGACTGCGGGGCAATGCTCGTAGTCGAAAGCAGGATCCTTGACTCGTTGCGCTGTCATCCCTGGTGCGAGATGGATATGGTCACCTAAGAAAATGACGTTGATGAGTAAAACAAATGTATTTCAGATCTGTACCACCTCTATCGCACCTTGATGCAAGAAATTCGGATCTGTCATGAAACGAATATCCTCGTATTCGATAATACATGTGGCATTTCCGACCCATAGAAGCTTCCCACCGAATGGTGTACTGCTTAATGAGGCCTCGTTAGATGCAGGCCCAGACAGAGGTAGGTCGTGAAGCGACGCGTCGAACGCAGGTTCGCGCGTGGATGAAAGGCTAAGGATACCGGACGACATGTTGTATTGCTTCAGGTCGAAAGGTCGGATGGTGGGGCCAATGAGGCTTGATAAGAGGGACTGAATAGCTTTATACGAACAGTACGTGGGCTATGAATAAAGCCACCAGATTGGGAGACGGGCCGTTAGCCGACTCCATTACAAGGCTTCACTTCTTTCGTTAACCCGCAGGACAGGTTTGCTCGGTGTCGTCGAGTGTTTGGAGGATTGCTATTCCGATATTCCATGTCGACCCCAAACTCCTGGTAGTTTAGTCGTCAGCACTCCAGGCTCTGTCAGACTCTGTGCTGAAAAATACCAGTCATCTACACGATCCTCAATTTGAACGGAATCATTCCCACATAAAGCTAACCTCTTCTTTCCTAAAGATAGTGACTCTTCGAAGAACCAGACTTTGCGAGTTAACGGGCGTTTTGAATGCCAGTGTGACGGTTGGGCAACACAATGATTTTTGAGCGCATGGAGCTTCAAGCTGACAATAGGCCTAGTACACGCTCCAGGCCTCATGAACATTTAGTACACATTAGCATGAGATACCAGAATGAAATCACCACGGTGTTCCAGTGGCAAAGGTAAGTTCAACGTGAACTTGAAGTTAACAATTTCTCCGTAGTGACATCCATAAAAATTGAAGCTTGAGCGCTTATCACAGATTAGATAAGATAAATCTTGAAGCGTCTTAATCATGATAGACGCCTGTTTGACTTCAACTTCGACTCTTCTTGAACTTGAACGTTGAACGTTGAACTTGGAACAATCGAGTCCGAGGTTCTCACATAATAGTGACTTTTCAATATAATTTTCAGTAGTCAAGCCTCGGGTCTCATCGGACACGAAGTTATTGCACGAAGCTAACCTGTGATAGGTGAGTATTCTCAGTATGCAGAATCTATCATAACTTCTGAACTGAGAATGCTAGCACTGATAATAGCTTGAAACCAACAGTTATCATGAACGGCCAACCTGGTGTTCATTTCAACAAAGCTAGGCGCAGCTTGGCTTCTGATGGCCACCCTAGTTATAGATTATCGCTTATTCTGCGAATATTCAAGGCATCACTTGCCTTACTTCCTGGCGGGGTTCGTACCTTCATGTACGATATGTGGACCAAGACGAGTCCTCTCATTTATGGCAAAATCGCCCCCTCCGTTTTCCGTGTGCCTTTTGGGCTCGTCCTCAAACGTTGTCAAGGGCCAACGGTCGAAGCCGAAGCGCTCTCTTTTATGAACACCTTAGAGGGTATCCATACTCCTCTCCTAGTCGACTCCGTATCGGAAGGGGACAAGAATTACCTGCTATCTACGTGGATAGAGGGACAGTGGCTTCCTATCGCTTGGGATGATATGACCTCATCTGATAAGGAACGACTGGTTAACGACCTAAAGCACCAATTTGACACACTTCGGTCAAAGACAATTTCTACAACTCATCCCATATGTAGTGCTGCGGGTGGTCCAATCATCGATCCTCGTTTACCATGGCTTAGGGAGAACCCGCGCGTTTTTGACCGGTGTCAAGACTTCTCAGAGAGGGTTTGGGTTGGGCTGAACCTAAATTGGAATCGTAACACGCTGAAACCCCTTCTCCGACCCATAATCGAACGAGACGATTTTCCAATTG
Organism: Hermanssonia centrifuga; assembly: GCA_001913855.2. Lineage (NCBI taxonomy): Eukaryota > Fungi > Basidiomycota > Agaricomycetes > Polyporales > Meruliaceae > Hermanssonia > Hermanssonia centrifuga. The sequence continues at coordinate 66,285 of MLYV02001259.1, forward strand.
TTTTCAGTCATGGCGATTTCACACCCCGAAACATAATCATTCCAGGAACACTTGCATCGTGGAGGCTTGGTCACGATGCCGTCCACATAATCGATTGGGAAATGGCGGGTTGGATGCCAACCTACTGGGATCCTCTGAAGGCAACCTTTACGGAATGGGAATCTGATACCGAGTGGACGGCTGTCGTGAGACAGATTTTCCCGGAATCTAATGCAGAGTTAGATGCGGACTGGGAATGGCGCAGTCATTCAAGGATTACTATTGTATGACATGGTCGAATAAGCCACTGCACCAAAATTACCGTTCTCAGGGTCCATTCATCCCAGTAACTCCCCTCGCTCCCATTGAGGAAGCCACCGCCATTGTACTATAACGCAATACGGAGTACGGCAAATCACGAATTCCATTTTCCGCACTCCTTTTGGTCTCGTCCTCAAGGTCAACGGTCGAAGCAGAGGATAGAAGCTTGAGGGCAATGCCTTCCTTCCGTTTGACCTCATCTGACGAGGAACAACATGCCAACGACCTAGAATAATAGCTTTCCACTCTTTGATTAAAGACAATTCCTATGACTTGTCCCATATGCAACGCAATCCGATCAACGACTCCAAGTCCCCAACATAGTAGTAAGCACTCTGTGTTCCCCGATCTATTGAGAGGTTACTTGTTATGTAATTCACCTTCCTTCTGAATGTCTACCAAATAGTTTTCGACTTTGTACGGAAGATTGTACGATAAGGAATTGTGGCGTCGGCGTAGTGGTGCGAATGATGTTACGAACAAAATCTAGACGTTCGCACGTTGGGGAAACGACTACTCGTCGCGTACATCCTGTTACCCTCTGCAAATTCCTGAAACTCTTTCTTCAAATCCTCGATATTTTCCAAGCGAACCAGGCCTTTCTCATGAAGCCCCTCTATAACCCGCAGCACCCAAGGAAAGCACTCTCCAAATTCATCATTATCCGGCACTGCAGTTGACATGGCGACTTCTTCCAACTGTTCCCTCGTAATTTCCCCTTCAGATACGTCGTGCAATCTGACCAGAGAATTCATGAAGACATCTCCCGTGATTCTCTGCTTTCTTCCTTGGTAGGCCCAGTTAGGCGAGGTGTTGCGATCGATACGAATGTGTACCAGGAACCCTCCTGCAGTGTTCGTAGCGATGAGCAATCCAGTGTGAGGTGCTTGTGCTTGAGCGAACCCAGCAAGGTACAAAGAACCGGCGGTGAAGCTTTCGGGGGGGCTCGACATCCTTGAATATGCAAGTGTCAAGTATAACTCATAGATGTCACAGAAAAGGGACAAGCCTGAAGAATCCTCTTGTGAACAGAGATTTTCCTATATCTGCGCCGTTGCTGCAGTGATGGGTCTACTCAATCCTGGAACAAGTTTCTCCTTGCACGAGTCTCCTCTCCGGAAGGCCAGAACACCGGTAGTTTCCTAAACGCAAAGATGAGCCCCGGCATATCAACATTTGTGACATTGAATAATCACTTCTGTTTAGTACTTTGTTTTCGACCGTCGGGGATGTGGCCAAGAGTCAATTGGACTCCCGAGTTGAACAAATAAGCGTCTATCATAGATTAGATAAGGTAGACACGAATATACCTCGAATTATGGGATAGCCTTGGATGTACTGTCATCGTATCTCAGAACGCGAGGAGCAAAGTCCCAAAGGATGTTGAGCTATAATACATAGAACGCACGGTTGTCTAGCTATTCACTACCTCGGGGGCGATCCGCTCTTCCACTTTATGCAATTTCTCTCCCCAGGCGGCGAGCCTCTTCGCCAATTGCCCAATTTGCTCCGTTGATAATACACGAGGCTGTACCCACGTAATCTGCGCCTTCTGGTCCACTTGGTCTAAGGAACCCTTGATCAATTTCAAGCTACATCGGGGTCGCGGTGAGCATGATAGAGGAATATAACTGGATATTCAAAGCGTACCTCAGAGCTTTCATGACAAGATGTTCGACCTCGTCAAGTGGTAGTCGCGTCTCCTCTGCAATAGTTTGGAAAGACATGGTCCTATCGTATGCACTACGCTTGAATACAGACTCGATAAGAGCCATTAAACATATTTTTTGCCGTAGGAATGGGTAATTCTCTTGCAGGATGGGCTGACGGAGAATTCAACACAGGTCAGACGGATTTGAGTTAAGGGCATACCTCGCGAGGGAATAGAGGGGCAAGAGCTTCAAATTTGCCAATATTGCCTTCGTTGAATGTAAAGAGGAGACGTTTGATCCATTCATGGGGTGTGCCATTGAGGGTGTCCAGTATAGGGTGCATCAGCTATGTCCAAATTTAGTCATGAAGGACGCATTGATACTACACGAAATACACACAAGTTCACCAAAGTTATAGATTGTGTCGCCGAGGAAGGCAGACAAGCTGAGGTCGTGAGCTCGCAGTAGCCGTTCTTCTGGTTCCAGATCTTCAAGGTCAATGCAAGCGAGATACAGCAAAGAGTTGCGGTAATAAGGTGCATATTCAGCTTTTGCCTGGAGACAATTTATATATTTTGTAGAGTTGTTGAAGATAATTTACGCACCTTATAATAATCAGCTGCCACTTTGTAATATGCCGCTCGTACGCGACTCTCTACGGCAGGAAGAGAATCCAAGATTGCCCAGGCAGCGTCCATATCCACCCGCGTGCCCTCAATGTCACCGTAGAGCAGTTTTGCGTGGGCAAGGCTTGCGAGAAGTAGTACATGCGCGTCTGGCGCCTTATCCGTGGGAATACGTTCAGATAATGACTTGAGAAATATGAGGTGCGTGCTTGGGTCTAGAGAATGACATGAACAGACAGGACTTCTAAATGCAGAAGAGCACGCACTGTCTATCTCCTTGGACACCTTTACGCCCATCTCGACCAGTTTCAGTTGGTTCAACTTTGTCTCAAAGTCGCGTACGAAGCGGTCAAACACGTCTACGCGGTATGACCGTGAAAGCGGGTGGTCGAAGAACTCGGCTAGCTTGGTCGTCAATTGATGCCATAGCCTGCGGGAAGCAATAAATGTTGGTATCTGCTCACAAGTTCAAAGTTAGGAAACAAATGCGACACACTTTCGTGAATGCAGGTCCTGGAAAGCTATGAAAAACGGATGCAGTTCCTGCGGTGTTGCGCTGAGGGCGGTGGTGAGGTATTCCTCAACATCTAGTTTCGGGACAGGAGTCTTCTCAGTAGCCATTGGTGTTGCCATCTGTATGTTTTCCGGAAAGTTATGTGTGAAAAAGCGGACAAAGAAAAGCACAGGTTGTGGAAAGTACTCAGCGTATGATCCGGCGTCTACAAGACGAGGGACGCGTACCTGTTATTTGGTCTTGCTTGGCAAGAGCCTTTGATCCTAACATGTACAAATAATGAACGCTGTTACCTAGTATCTTTTCACCGTGACGGCGGCCACTACCAAGTAGCCTGAGCACTGCTAGCGAAGCGTTGCGTAACAGATTTTCACTACGTGAGATAGATTACATGAAGATACTCTGACATGGATACATCATTTAAACACCAAAACTCTCATAACAATACCGGTGTCGAAATTATTCTGAGGTTCTTGCCCTCATAGTGGGGCAGGTAGTACTCCTTCCAAACCATGTCAGAGGGTCTATTCAACATCCTTGTTAGCATTATATAACAGTGAGAGAAAGCAGCGAACGCACGTAACGCTATCTAATGCCATATCGAAACGCCTGAAGAGGTTTGCAAATGCAAGGTATAATTCGCAATATGCCAAGCTGTATGGATAAGCGTCATTGATTTTAAGTGTGTTACAGTCAAGTTGATTGCGCACTTTATGCCGACGCAGCTACGTCTCCCTTTGTGGAAAGCAACCAACCAATTATCAAGAGGTGTATCCGGGTCGAGCCAACGTTCTGGTCTGAATACATGGGGTTCCGGGAAGACCCTATCTGACTGGTGTACGAAGACATTGCTCATACCGACAACAGCCTACACAGGATCAAAGTTAATACTGACAAAAAGAAGGACTGAAAAGTTCGCTTACACCTCCAGGAATAAAGTTCTCACAAATAACAGCACCTTCTGCGGGTACAACTCGAGTCATCGGTGTTATGGTCCCACCACTGAGACGCAATGATTCCTTTATTATCGCCCGCTATATGATTTCATGAGGTTAGCGTCTATCCAGAAATCTGCACATCAAAACCTTGGTTCCTTACCAAGTAGGGAAGTTTCTCTAGCTCTTCATAAGTAGGTCTATCTTCTAGGGTCGGCCAAATCTCGAGTAATTCTTGCTTCAGTTTGGCGTAGATGTCTCGATTATGTACGACGTGGACGGTGCCAAGAGTTAAGGTGTTGCTCGCAGTGTCAGTGCCGGCGAAGACTAGAAGCGTAGCTTCGTCTATCAGCTGTCGTGCGGTGAGCTTTATGCGATTCTGCTCGCTCAGAAGTTCGTGGTAGATGATTGGATGCGGAGCATTTGCTAGAGCCTTGGGATCCCGCATGACTTCATGAACCTGCTTTGTTGTCGTCTAGAGCAAAGTTACTCATGAGCTAAAGAAGGATCATGACTTGCATCATATGTCATACCTCGACGAAATGATAGAATCCGGCCAGACCTGGCTTGACTGCGAGTACGAGGGCTTTAGGGAGCCGATTTAATGCCCATCGGACCAGAGGGAAATGTTTGAAGATATTGCCCATAGGTAGGGTCATCGTCATGGCCTTTGCTAAAGGTGCGTCAAAGCCAGGTGAATAAAGCGCATTCTGTGGCTTCGCAAAGCAGAAAGACGTGATCGTATCAATGGTCAGCGCCCGCATTGCCAAGTACACATCCCAAGGCTGGCCCTTCCCATGCCTTTCTTTCACAGTGGAACACAAAATGTCCACCTAGAGTGCTGTGAGAAGGACAAAAGAGGGACAGATGCAAGTCTAACTTACGTTGTCCCGTATCAAGTGCTGCATGTCCAACATGGACCTTCGAGAAAATAGGGGCATGATAACATCGCGACGTCTTTTGGCCTCTTGATACTTAAGTGTAGTAAATGAACTGCGTCCATCGAGAGACAAAGCATCGTAAAGCATATGATCTTTGTCCCATGGATTGTTCACGCTATATAGCTCGTGATAGGCCTCTGGTTTCGCAAAGTGGAGCTGTAAATGCAGTTCATTATTGTGAACCGGCGTGGATATGAATGTAGCGCACTTCATTTGGTCCAATTCTCACGATATCCCCTGTGATAAAATAGCAGTGTAAGTACCGCTTGTGCCTAGCATCGTTCCTGTGAGCGATTGAACCTACCATATAACGCATGAAGCTCGGTAAGCTTATCGACTAAGCCTTGCTTCTTGTACAACTCAATGTAAGCCTTCCACCATATCGTCGCAGCAGCGAGACGTGGACCCGGAAATTTCGACAGAGGATGCAAATAGATATTGTAAATGGAGATGCAAGCCGTCCATGCTACGATAGCTGCTGCCGAAGCAGATAGTAGTATTGGGAGTGGCAGCGGAAAGTATACCTGGAGCATGACGGGGAGGAAGTATGAGAACAAGGGGCAGAGACGGCCAAGATATGTTCATCCTACCATTCCATCGAGTGCGGCATGAAAGACTGATATCGGAAGAGTTCAGTCTTACCGAATAGGTTCTGACGGTACGAGTCGGTGCTATTGATGAAGAATGCTTCAGCTTTGATTACAGCCGGTGTTGTGCGGGCCATCCTGCGAAACCTGGAACTTGCCTATCACTCATCATGTGCGCGATTTAGAGACCCGGGTATAAGCTTCTCCAAAGCTCTCCCATGCAATTGAACGTTCCTCCAAGGGGGATACTCCGAGTCGTACGCCGCTTCGCAACTTCCTGATGCTACTATGCGTCGGTGACCCAGTGGACCCAAACATCACGAAGTCCCACAAAGTTCATACAGCATGGTCACAATCAGGCGACACATATACTTTTAGCTCAACCATCATTCAGTGGTGCGCTTGCGGGCCTGTTGTCGTATTTGCTTCCTAATCTAAGGGGTTGCTTCCCAGAGCTCAATGATACAGATTATCACCGCACACTGACCTTTAAAAAACCCCTGATCCTGCGTCCAGTTAGCAAGGCGCAGTCGTTCACCCTGACGACAACGTTGATAAGCTCGTAAACATACCTGATGGAACCTGAATACAATGTAACTCTATGGCTCTATGCGACTCAAAGACCAAGTTTCCGACCATAGGTTGATGGGAGGATGGAGGAGGGATAATTCGGCGCTCAACAGGCCGCCGTTTTGCAATTGAATATTGAATATTGAATAGTATTGAACTGTATTGAATGGCTGTAAGCGCTGTGCATTATTAATCCATTACGTGAGCCTGGCTTTATAGTGACTTTATATCCATAGTCACGCAAGTAGTCCGTATCGCGCGGCCTGACTGAATCCTCTACGAGTCAGCGGGAAGACAAATTTATCAAGATGTCCAGGAAAGTTCAGGTTGTCCGAGAGTCGTCGGTCATGCATTGGCTCAACTTTAGTAGTAGAATCATTGCCCTGCAGCCTCAGTCACCCTACCGATTGTCAATGAGATCATGTCCTGGAACGCAGCCCTTCACTATTGGTACATCAAGATATTAAATATAATATGGGACATTAGATTACAGCAATATTACATCCTCTCTTGCCCTCATACTTTGCGTGGGTGTTGCGTGTCTAAAGAGTCTGGGCTGCCGGTCCTGGAACACAGCCCTTATCGCTTGACTAATGGTACATCAAGATATTAAATATAATATGCGACATTAGATTACAGCAATATTACATCCTCTCTTGCTCTCATACTTTGCGTGGGTGTTGCGTGTCTAAAGAGTCCGGGCTGCCGGTCTCGATATCCATGCCCTTGATGGATTGAGTGGCAGAACCATCAAATTGATCAAACGAAGTTCGGTCATTGTGACGGGTGACCGAGACATTGATTGCGACAGGCCTGAGAGCGTACTCGTCCGTCCTCCCAACGGTAGTCGCTGGAACGTCCCGGGTCTGAGTGCTGTTGCTGAAATTGTACCTGCGATCCCCGAGGCCAACGCGAATGATGATGATGGTAAATACGATGCCCTGAGGAAGAGGGTCAGCGATTTTTGATCTTATACTGATTAAAAGTGATCCTACGCACAATTACATGTTGTAGAGAGTCCAAAGCTATGAATTGAGCGTTGGAGTTGCTGAGGTAGGTTCCAAGGAGAGTAGCGAGCGTAGCGGAATAAATAAACGCAGATTGAACCATCGTCTCTATGACTCGCCCAGCACCAAACCTGGAGCCTTCCTGACGGAATTGGCGAACCCTGTGGTTGCTTTGCCAGACACGATAAGCGATCAAAGCTGGGAAAGTATTTAGTTCGCAGGAAAACACCCCATAGCAAACCAGAGACTCACTGGTTGCGACGACATTAGTACAAAGGGAAATGGAAAAGAATGCCGATGTCCACGGTTTTAAAAGCCTGGTAAACGTCCCCTCGTCTGCGGTCGTTTGACCAAGCTGGTAGCAAGCACCGTATCCGGTGACTAGGACATCGTTGGTAAAGTGAAGCGGAAGTCATAGGTTATCACTTACTGGCTGATGAAATCAACAAACAGATCGGCAAGATGATGATCCACAGATTCCTCCCCCATACGATGCAAAGACGGTAAATCTAACGAAGTGGCGATAAGACATTGTAGCCTACTAGGACAAGTCCAGTGGGCCTTACCACGAATGTATCTCCGACCAACGTCTGCGTGACGTATAGAACAATTTTTGCGGTCTCCGTTGGTGTGTTAAGGGCGCCATAGAAGAGTTCGAGTCCTCCTGCTTGGCCAGCAAGCGCAACAAACGCCTGGAGTGCGCGTTGAACATCAACAGCCATATGCTGCAAAAAAACGAAACAAAGGGATTTAGGTGAGTGGTTTCGGGAACTCCCGGAGGATCTTTTTTTACATACCGCGGTGGAGAGGACAAACATGGTAGTGGCAGTTCCAAGCATGAGGCGTGTAGCCCTCTGCTTACTTTTGTCCGTGAGCCTTGGAATCAAAATGCTCACGGCGATGGGGTATAGGACGCAGAACGCTCCGAAGAGTATTGACTCTACCCAAAACGCAGCGACCTAGAAAGACGTGTGAGCCAAATTAGTATACTTTGGGAGGGGGGAGAAAGGGGACCGAGTACTACTCACCCCTGCATTGCCGATTGAGAGACCACCCATGGTGAACTTGTGTGTGGACCGGTGAAGAAATGAAGTGGATTCCTACCCCCGACCCATTGCATATGCCATCATGATATATGCCAGGCCCTCTGGGGATCAGATGGACTTCTGGCAGATCTGCTCTGCGCCAAATGGTGAACTTACGGCGAGCCACGGAGCAGTGTAACTGAGGCTGAGGGAGGGTGAGAGGGACCCCGATCACCACTTGTCGCCCGGACCGATGCAATCAATTCTATCACCGAGTCGTGATGGGGCTGCGACAGAAACCAAAGGACACTTCAACCTGTTCATCAACTTGTCTTCCATCTCTTCAGTATCCACGAGCTTGATCGACATTCCAATATTTATTTACGTTACGAACGACCTTCGCCACAGCATGCAAACAGCTTAATTCACACATTCGAAGCCCAATTTCCAGTGGTTGATTGATTTATTGCAAGGTAAGCAAGCTCAGCTTATTGCACCAATTTTTTTAGAATGCCACTTACCCTTTGCTCCCCTCTCTCCCAGACCAAAACCACGGGACCCATCATGATGGTATTCGAGAATCACCTAGGGATCCGCGTCAATCGCAAGCTTCATGCTTACAATTGTATTTATCAGTTTCTCCCGAATCAATGCGACTGACCGCGTCCACCGTCGAGGACGTTCTAGCCTGTAGAATGTATGAAGCGGGTAAGCTGTGCACATGGCTGTGGTTATTATGCTTGATGCACTGCGTATGGTCGTCATAGTGCGCTAAGCTGGCGGCATGCGCTTGGTATCATTCACTATGTCCCGCTGACTGGCGGATCGTTGGCGCGATAAGTTGCGATTATGCTCCTGACGCTTTACAGAGCCTCAGAGATGGAAGCCTCGAAGACTCAAACACAAGACCTTACTATTCTCCGTGCGGGAAGGCTTGCATACATGCGTATCAACCTTTCTGCCTGATAACGTCCATCGGAAAGGGGCAGGCCTTCACACACCGGGGAAAGGCTGAAAGAAGGTCTTCTTGCAGCCAGGCGCTTGTTACTTGCGCTCCATCAAGGGGTTGAACCTACGGTTTTCTCGGCATATAGGGTAGAGTGCAAACTAGCGTTTGAATAGTGTCTGCCTCTCGTGACCATGATATGGTTCGGTTTATCATAGATGCATGTATTATGTACATCTAGGCTGATGAAAACTGTGATAACTCTGGCACAGATGCGTGTAGAATAATTCATCACCTGGCGGGAGCGTCTCCCAGTCCCAGCGCCCCGGTCTAGCTTGCCATACATCATGTCTACCGTACTGAAGGGACTCTCGGAGCTTCTATAAGGAGGGGTCCACATTTAGATCAATCATCCGGGGTGGTTCTCTACAACTCCAATACACCTAGCACTAGATGGCGGTATCAGAAGTCAAGCAGCAGTCACATGTGAGCATGGGAACTGTGGGCAAATCTTCTCTGTAAATCTTTTTGTGAGGCTCTGTCTCAGGTGACCGGATCAACGTCCACAATGAGCAAAAGTACTCCTGTGTCCCTTACGGCGGCGTTGAAAGCGAGACAAGCATGGGAGTCGAACATTGATAGCGAGACATGCCTGGGAGTCGAACGTTGTTAAGGCTTGATCAAGAAATCCGCCGCATTGATAACGTTATAATCGATCGTCAGAATTCTTTATTTCGCTGCAATATTTGCCATCTTAGAAGTATAACGGCGTGGTTCTAGCGATTGCCAACCATATCTATCGATTCGCGTTCAGAATCAAGTTCTGGCTTTGAGATGGCAGTACTCACCATGTATAGGAGAAACGAAAATTTATCCGCTTGATAGGATCGGTAGAGATAGAAGCGCAACCCAACCCCAAACCCGAAGAGCGCGAAACAGAGCGCGCATAGCGCATTCACGCTACTGAACCATCGAATGCCTAAGATAACGGACCAGGCCGTCATGAAAATGGGCATTGAAACACGCGCAACCTCTGGCATGACTATTGGCAACGTCCGCCGGTTGTCAAGCCTGTCGCCTGCTTCATCATAGAAGTCTTGAGCGTGAATAGTAGTGAAAACTATCCAGAAGCTGAGTTGTCGAGCTACAGATGCAGCTTGGCGAGGAATACCACCTACATGAGAGCGAGAGAGAATGAATAAGTCAGGAAGAATATAGAGTTTCGAACAAGATAGGAACAGAGACTCACCAGCCTGCGCTATCACTGATGCACCGGCATCGAAAGAGGAATATCCCAAAGCGTTCAACAGGTTACGAGTAGACCAATGACTATTCAGCCCCATTTCGTTATAGAGGAAGGTGTGGATTGCGAAGGAGATTCCGGCTGAGGGGACATCGAAGGCGACAGAGAGAGTGACACACAATGGAAGCAGGAGCCACCGCAGAATCCGACTTTGTTTAAGGCCAAGGCGTCCCGATGCCAGCGGGCGATCCGGTTTGTTCTGCTTATCCTCTTCTGGAGATAGAGATTGGTTGGAGACACAAAAATGGAGAAGCTGGAGCCAGGTCCAGAACGATGCACGGAGTATCTGGATCATGGACGTATTTGGGGCGGACAGCCATGCGAAAAGCGTCTACCCAGAAATGGATATCAGTATGCGACAAAAAACTACAAGTTTTGAATGGACTGACGATAGGGATGACAATCGTCTTGATATCTGATTTAGTGAACAGGTAGAGTGTCTTGGCGTGATACATAAGTGTTTGAGCGGGACACAAAGCGAGAGTAAAGAGTCTACGAGTAGCATTGGAGCTACGCATGTAAGCAGGGGGGAACGCATTCGGATTCAGGCCAATCGGCGTGGAGATATCGAATTTAGCCATGATAAAGACGTAGGGGTATGGCCTGGGGGAGTTGTGTGCAAGTAACGAAGATTGCGGCGCAATTGTAGTAGCACGCAAGCGGTTCACGACTATAAGTTATATGCAATGAGGACCGGATATCACGCATGACTGCCGGAACACTCTGAGGGGGCTCCACGGCCAGGTAGAGTGGTATCTGGGCAATGCATTACATCCCTTGTCGAAATCACCGTTCGTATAGGAGTTTATCAAAAGGCTGGTGGTTATGGGGTATGTTCTCGTGCCACAACGGGTCGAACTGTACCATTTTGGTGCGTTCTGCTATCTGCGGCATGCCTCCCGGACGGAGGAATTGGGCGATATGGGCCTCGAATATAATCATGCGAGATAGGTCCTTTGATGCTTCGGTTTTGGGCTGCTCGCGTGTTCTTTCTGATTTCTATGTTATTCCCAGTCCAATTTCTCATCAGGTTGAGAAGATATTGAGAGCGGGAGAGCGGCTCACGCGTAAATAGTCATGGGAAACATCATGCTAATAGATTTGGGACCAGTTGAAGCTCTCCAGAAAGAAGAGAATGTGATGGTCGGCTTGACCAGAGTTTTGATGGTCGAAGGAGGATGATGATGATTCGGATGGCAGGTCGCCGCCAGTGCGGCGCTTCCATTCTCCGCTGGGTAACCGCCCACCATTAATGATTATCACACCAGTCTGACGCCTGACGCCAACTGCATGAACCCGCTTTCACATCTTCGAATGGTCAACAGGAACTATCGGCATTACGCTTATGATCATCCCTCAAATAAGTTCATGATATTACTCAGGGGAACAGTGAAGGAATCCAAGGGATCGCATGGAGGGAAGTGATTCTGATACCTGTGCGTTAAACTATGTGATCATTTGAAGCAGCATGGGGTACTCCCTGTCTACTAAGATCAGGTAGAAGGCTTGAGATATCACTGAAATCTGCCAGTATTACTTAAGACTTTCCGCCGCAGGTACTCCTAGTCACTACCCTCTACATCGAGAACTCTAGCACACTATGAGCCCCGACGACTACAAAGCTTTACCTGTCCCCCCGCTTCCGCCCACGCAATGTCTGAACACAACGACTTTCACTCAACCGAAACTGGATGGGTCTCTCAGTGTTCCAGAGTTGTATGACTGGCATCTTGAGCATTCCCCTAATCACCCCCTATTTGTGTTCTCCGACGAGCAAGGCATTTCTACCACGATCTATTGGCCTGAGGCCGCTCGAGCGGTCCACAGAGCGGGCCATCTCGTACGCTCTTTGGTGCAGGATGACACCTCAAAGACCGCGCAGCCCTCGAAGCCGCGTGTCCTCGCAGTTCTTGCTGCTACAGGTATGTTTGTTCTCACATGAGCGCTTGCCACAGAACCTGAACAACTACAAATATAGATAGTGTCACATTCTTCACTTTATTGGTCGGAGTCATGCGTGCGGGACATACAGTGTTCCCTATTTCACCAAGAAATTCCGCCCAAGCCGTAGCGCATCTACTGACTAAGACCAACGCGACCCACCTCTTTGTTGGGCCGGAGGTGGCATTCCAAGACTTGGCAGCCGCTTCATTGAAAGTCATAAGCAGTTCCGGGGGTTCTGTCCCGGCTCTTGCCGCTATGCCGTCATTTGAGGAATTGTATGTGAAGGATTCGGCAAAGAACTTTGTTCCATTGCCTCCCGTAAAACCGGAGTGGGACAGTGCTGCGGTCATCATGCATTCATCAGGTTTGCTTCTACACAATTTTGTCATCTGCGGCGCTTCACTGAAATATGGCTCAGGTTCTACCGCATTTCCCAAGCCTATTGTTTGGACGCATTACCGGTATCTGTTACTTAGCATTGTGCCATGTATGTGTTTACTCCACTTTTCCGATTGATAGAGTTGCTGATTTTGGCTAGATCTCGGCGAACGGGATCTCACCAGTCAACGTCTTGCCTGTCACTCGCTTCCGATGTACCACGGCATGGGAATCATGCAAACGGGATGGACGGTCCGTGCGCGCTCTTAGTATATGAATTGTATTGAGTTTGCTCATATCTTTATCCAGGCTTCATCCGGTTTAGTACTCACATGTTTCAAGCCGAGGTCGCCTGCGATCAGTCCGACTCCAGAATTGGTTATGAAGGGCGCTATGGATACCAAAAGTGATATCATCTTCTGCGTTCCGAGCTTTGTGGAGGTACAACTTTGACTTATCTGAGTTTGTGGTTGCACCTGACATGTAGTCCTAGATTTGGGCACAGAACCCTGAGACTGTGCGCTTCCTCACTCAGATTCAGGGGATTGTAAGTGTTTTGGTATCTTTACCATCAACGGTGCTAAATGGTATCCAGCTTTATGGAGGTGGCCCACTGTCTCAAATTGTTGGAGATGGGTTAACAGATAAAGGTGTATCCATCTTCAATCTATACGGATGGTAAGCATTTTGAGCGGGATTGAATTGAGTAAAGGTCTCATAAGCGCTGGATTCATAGTACTGAAGTCGGCATTGTTTCCCCCATCCTCCCAAGTACGTTCCTCCAAGGTCGTTTCCGTAGATCTCGGCATTGACTGCTTACTACAGAAATTGCCGGAAGGGAGTGGGCCTACTTCAAGATCCCGCCTAGTATCAAAACGCACTTCATACCAGATGGGAACGGAAACTTTGAACTTTTAGTTCTGGTGGGTTCGCATCTTATATTTTTACATCCTGGTTTAATTAGCGTACCTCAGCCCAGCAAACACCTTGTCCCCTGCGTACTGAATAGTTCAGCGGACGGAGCAGATGCATATGCAAGTAACGATCTGTTGTCGCCACATCCCACCAAACCCGGTTATTGGAAAGTATTCGGACGCGCAGATGACCAGATTATGCATAATACGGGAGAGAAGGTAAGTGATAAATGGACATCGCTCCAGATGAATGTCGTTTGCTGACTACTTAACTACTAGACAAATCCTGGACCACTAGGTACGATCACCTCTATGTCTAGCAGAAGCCAACGGGTATTGATGATGTCGCAGAGAACATCCTCAACCAGGACCCACACATCCAAGCTGCAGTCATGTTTGGACGAGGGAGATTCAATGCCGGAGTGTTGATTGATCCAAGGCCTGCTTCTGCTTTTGATCCTGCCGATCAGGAGAAGCTTGTCGACTTCCGCAACAAAATATGGTATGCCCTGCCAAGGCACTCTTACTTCTCATGACTATTGGTACTCACAAGCTACCTAAAACAGGCCCACTGTGGAGAAAATGAATGAATTCGCCCCTCAACATTCCCGGCTCTTCAAGGAAGTGAGTACTGATTGGAGCAATACACCGGTGCTTTTCTCATCGAACTTAATATTGTCAGATGATCATCGTGGCTTCTCCTAAGAAGCCGTTCTCTTATACAGCTAAGAATACTGCTCGTCGTCTGGCCCTCATCAACGAGTACGACGCGGAAATTGATGCACTCTACGCTGCAGTCGACGAGAGCACGCAAGCCGATCTTTCTCCACCGTCTACTTGGGATCTTCCTAGCGCAACGACGTTTGTGCGCGAGGTGGTTAACCGAGTGCTCAAGGATTCCGTTGGAGACAATGATGATCTATTCCAAAAAGGCTGCGACAGGTATGTGCTTCCATGTATTGACCGTACATTTGACTCATGTCCTACAAAGTCTGCAGGCAACTTGGATCCGTAATTCCCTTCTACACGCCTTGCGGGATACCACAAAGCTTAACACGCGGACCGTCACGAGCAGTTTCGTGTACCAGTATTCCAGCATCAATGCTTTGGCTTCCTTCCTCTCGCGTCTGGCCAGCGCTGGGCACGAGGTCATAAGCGACAAGGAGCGCGTGGAGGCCATGCTAAACATGGTCGAGAAATACAGCACCGAGTTCCCCACTCACACGTCGTCTGTGAGTGCCCCGGCGCAGGATGTCATTCTTCTTACGGGCACCACCGGTGGAATAGGTGCCACCCTGCTCGGGCTGCTGGCTGCTTCTCCTGAGGTTTCTCGTGTCTATGCATTGAATCGTAGGAACCAGCAGCCCCTAAATAAACGACAGCATGCAGTCTTCAAGGATAGGGGCATTGATGTCACCCTATTGGATTCCCATAAAGTCGTTCTGATTGAGACGGACCTGGGCGGAGATAAATTAGGTCTGCCGCTGGAGCTTTGGGAAGAGGTACGTACAGCAGACACTATGGTGGGTCCGAACTAATCCCCACTGTTTCTAGATCCGGACGTCCGTGACTCATATCATCCACAATGGTGGGTGTTCTAAATCTCCATCCGGCCTGTGCGAAATCCTGAGTTTTTCCCGTTCATTCTAGCCTGGCCAGTCAACTTCAACTTGTCTTTGAAATCCTTTGAGCCTGCCGTGAAGACTGTACGGGATCTGATCGATCTCAGCTTGGCCTCGCCTTTGCCCAAGCCTCCTCAGTTCGTTTTCATCAGTTCTGTGGGAGTATTACGTCGTGAGTACGCTGCCTATCTCCCTACAATTCCAACGTCTGAGTCAGACTCGGATTCTAGACCTGGAACCCGGGGTGCCTGTCAAAGAGGGACCTGTGGACGCATCGGTTGCAACAGGCCTCGGATACAGCGAATCCAAATGGGTTGCAGAGAAATTACTGAGTACGGCATCTAATATTACCCCTTTGCAATCCGTTTCCATCCGCGTGGGACAGGTTACTGGCGGGGCTTCCGGTGCCTGGAACTCGACTGAATGGTTTCCTTCTCTTGTCCGGACCAGTGTCAGTCTTGGGTGCTTACCTACTCTGCACAAGGTGTGTAATGTTTGCTCCAGATTTCTTGTGTCACTAAAAAATTGAGCCTGGGAATATAGGAGGTGTCATGGATCTCCGCCGTTGCTACAGCAGAAACCATCCTCGAAATGCGGAATTCATCGGTTGCGAACCTACATCTGGCCCATCCTCGTCCGGTATCCTGGTCGACGATCATGGAGCCAATTGCGCAGCATCTTGCCCTTGATTTGGTCCCATATGACGAGTGGTTCGCTCAGCTGGAGAAGAAGAGCTCTGGGTTGGGTGCCGACGCCGAGGTCGAGATGCTGCGTCAATTCCCTGCTGCCAAGATTCTTGACTTCTTCTCCCACGAAAAATCCAACTCGATCTCTGTGGAGGCCATGGGTATCCCCCGACTAGATGTGTCGGAGGCAGAGCGTATCTCAACAACATTGCAGAAGTTGCCGCCACTGACTGGAGATGATGCATTGAGATGGGTTGCGTACTGGAAACAAGCTGGCTTACTGTAATTATGTTTTGAGAAAGGGTGGGTCCTTTTGTGGGGCTAGAGCTCCAGAGGCATCGTACTTGTTATCGAAGTTTTGGTATACTTCCCTCGGGTCGTTACAAACATGATTAAGTTCCGCTTGCTGCGTCCGTTCCGAGCCTGGTCCAAAAAACTGCGAACGAGGTGTCTAGGTTCTGATCACTTTGACTCCCTAGAAAGTCACCAAGGAAGGTCGTGCACCTCTCGCATACTATACGAATGGATTTTTGGTATGATGCATCGCAGACTTGGAGTGAAATGCGGAAATTAAGGGAAACTACTGACCAGTTATCGGTATCATTTAGACACTAATTGTCTATGGTAATCCTAATTAAGCTAACAAATAGGTTACGCTATCCGTATATGGTAGCATTTCAATGCAATTGAAATGTAACTTGAAAACAGTCTCTTACGCCCTCATCTTCGAACTGCCATTGCACTTTGTTACACCTTCTCTGGGTTTCATTATTGGTGATTATCATAAGTATACCCATGCGCAGCTCCAGTACCCAGCATCTTGAATGCATACGTGAGCGTGGCGGAGGCGGTCTCAACGTACGCCACCTCCTCCAATTACTACAAGACAACGACGGAGATGCCAGCGATATTGTAGAAGTAGAGGTGCGTTTGGGAAAGAAAAGATCTGCGCCAACCGCCTCGCAAGGTCGGCGCAAACGAAGGAAGACCACTGCGGGCGTAGCAGTGAAGGACACGGATGACATTGTAGATGACAACTCTACCGTTCCAGTATACCACCACTCCTTCGAAATACGGTACACCAATAATGTCAGCGATCTCGAGTCAAACACCGAGGACGATGCGACTGCCGAGGAATTTGGCTGGTTAGAGGAAGAGACTTTGCTAAAGGCGTGGCTGAGAGACCGAGCCGGGTCCCTTGGTGAAGTCGATCTAGGCAAGGTCAACCTCCTTGAAGACAATGCGCGTCTTGTCGTGTTCTCCGACAAGTGGCAATCTCCACACGCCCTATTGACTGTGCCCCCTGTCGATGCCGAATTCAAGACGGAAGATCACGACATGAAAAGTCGGCTTGTGTGCGACCCTTTGGTCGCTTTCTCAGTGCTCCAGGGCGCTGGGAGAGCAAAGATGCAAGCACGTTTGCGTTTGTCCACTTGCGCTCCGGTTGAGGGTGACGAGGACGAGTTTCCGTTTCGCTTGATTCTGGATATCAACGTGTCTCTCATCACGCCAGCGATCTTCGAACCGACCCTACACGCAGCAAGGTCGAAGAGGTCGAACTCGCATATAGACGAGGCTCAGCGACGTGCACTCTCATTTGTCTTTATCTCGGACGTGGCGAGCGTGCTCGATGGAGCAAAAGTTGACATTTCTTTGCTATATCCGGCCCTTCATCCTGCGCCTGGTCTGGAATCAGTTGAACTGGAGAAGACATATCAGCCGACCGATCTACGGCCTATGTTACTCCCGTTTCAGCGCCGCAGCGTCGCGTGGATGTTATCTCGTGAAGACATGCATATACTCAGTAATGGGAGCGTGGCAAACACAAGTGCGGCGCCGAGAGACGAGTTGCCACTGTTCTGGCAAGCTGTCGACTCCGCCATAGAAGGTGGCTCCTGGTACTATAATCGTGTGACTGGCCAACTCTCTGCGGATAGGCCTGAAGACAAGGACTCCCACCGTTTAGGCGGCATTCTAGCGGAAGAACCTGGGCTAGGAAAGACGTTGGAATGTATTTCACTCATTCTATTGAATCCTGCGGTACATCGAGAGCCCACAATCAAAACGTGGAATATTGAATCGAGGATTTTCGTGAAGCAGATCAAAGTAAGCATCAAATCAACGAGTGCGCCTATTCTGACTTTTTGATGGATGTATAATTGCAGACGACGCTTATAGTGACTCCTCAGTCTCTTGCCCAACAGTGGGCAGATGAATTGGCACTACATGCCCCAACACTCAAAGTTTTGGTCTATGATGGCTGGTCCAAAGTTGCTGTCCCGATCTCTGAGAAAGATTTAGCGATTGCGCGTCATCAAAAAGCCAGGCTAGCCGAAAAGGCGAAGGCAAGAGCAGCAAGGTCCAGCAAGGCGAAGTCGGATGGTGCCGGCGATAGTCGCTCAAAACGAGTCCGCACGGCAAAGGCAGAACAAGATGATCCTGATAGCGAGGTGGACGAAAACGATGATCTTGAAGAAGATGGCCTCATGGATTGGTGTCAACATGTGAACTCGTTTGATGTATGCATTACGACGTATAATGTGCTGCAGCAAGACCTTGGGGTGGCGAGGCCTCCGCCGGACAGACCTCGCCGTACGATAGCTACTTACATAAATATAGAACGATCACGTAGCCCATTGGTGATGTGCGAATGGCACAGAGTTATCATGGATGAAGTACAGATGGCTGGAGGTGGCAAAACGGAGTAAGTCGGTTCTAACAGGAGGGAGCGTTGCAGATGCTAACGAATATTGAATGACAGGGAAATGGTGTCGTTGATCCCTCGTGTATCTTCTTTCGCTGTTTCTGGCACACCTGCCCGTTCTCAAGTAGCGGATCTTATTCATGTTTTGAAGTGCGTTCATATTTTTCTGCCATTCGAATCGATCATCTTGAGTACTGAATGCGTTACCAGTTTCCTTCGGATAGACTCTGTAGTGAATAGTCCTAGGGTATGGACTCGTCTATTGAAGCCTGGATATGCCCGCGAGTTTGTGTCTTTATTCCAGAAGTACGCTATCAGGTCAGCTTTATCTAGTTGATCTTGTAGGGCGTCCTTTATGACCCTCTTTGGTGTAGAACAATGAAAGCAGCTGTCCAAGATGAGTTAACAATACCGAAGCAAACCCGCTTCCTCGTGCCGATACAGTTAGGCAAAGTTGAGCGTCATGTAAGCACAAGCCTTATTCATATGTCCTCCATGCACTGACTTGATGTAGGTTTACGACAAAGACTTGGAAAATGCATTGCTGGACCTAGGATTCGACGCCCGAGGGGTCACTGTTTCCGAGAATTGGGAATTAGATACGGCTGCATTACGCTCTTGGCTTCGCAAACTTCGTGGCATCTGTACTCACCCGCAAGTAGGACAGCTCCAGAACCAAGCAGATAAGTCCAATAAGTCTGGCGGCTTGAAAACTATGGCCGAAGTGCTCGATGTAGGCCATTTTTAATTTTTCTGGTCACCATACTGATCCGTCTCTAGGATATGAAAGAACAAAACTGGCGAAATTTCATGGACGACCGTAAACTCAAGGTGATGTGGCTCGCACTCTTTTCGTTACGCCAGAGGTTCTCATTTCTATCTGATGTAGGTGCAAGCGCTCACGGTTTTAGCCCAGCTCACACAACGCATGGAGAGAAATGCTGCTCGTTACAAAGCCGCTCTAGAGACCCTCCTCCAGGCTGAGAAAGAAGTGGTTCAGGTCATCTCTGATATAGAGGCCATCGTCGCCAAACATGAAGCAGAAGGGAGGCTCTTGAAACAGGAGGCTACCGCGCTTATTGGAGCAGATGTTAACAATCAGAAGGGTAAAGTTCGAGCTAGTGACGCGTTTTCTTCTGTGGATCATGAGTCCTTTGACGGCGACGATGATGGTTTGCCTCGAAACTCTGTTGGAGACAGGTACAGAACCAAAAGGAACGCTTTGCAGTTACGGCTTCGGGAGTGCCAAGTCACTCTGCATAAAGTTCAGTTTTTGAAAGGAGATATCTACCATATATTAGGTGAATCATTCGGCGAGCAGGAAAGCGCAGCTTATGCTGCCGCAGAAGATCTCAGACGCATTCTATTGAAGAGTGCGTACTTTCCTAACGTTGTTGAATGATTACATTAACCATCATCTGCCATCAGCTACCGAACACGCCGCGAGGCGGGCTATGGCACAATTACACAATGATGCAGATGCCAGTATTACAGAAGAGGAGCTGTACATTGAAGTACCTTTTGTAGATGAAGGTGGGAAGAGGTCACAAGACCTTGTAAGGGACAACATTTGTTTTTCGTGCTATTTCTTACTCTCGCTCTCGCTCTCTTAGATCGATGAAGCGAACGAGATGATCGAAGAGCTCCTAAATGAACAGTCCGGGTTACTCTGGAAATGGCGGACACGCATAATCGCCTTGCTGACACAGCCTTTGACATCCGGAGAGAGCGACGCGGATGGGCAGGAATACACGCGTAGCTTGGACACACAAGGCGAGGCCGAGGCTTATTTGCAAGCATACGCTGCGTTACTCGCCGATAAACGAGAGGCGATGACCTCCGAACGTACTCTGTTAGCCACTCTAGATGTGAAAGAGAAGAAAACTCGGAAAACCAAAGCGGCGCGTAAAGCGGAGGAAGCAGCTCTATACCATGAGGATGAAGTTATGGCCGTACTAGACGTAGATGCTCAACCCGAGCACCAGATTCTGCACAAAGAATTGCAAGAGGAGCGGAAGGCCATCTTAGAAGAATTCGACTCATCTCGTGCGGTGAGATCGGTCATGGTTGATTTATCCAACGTCGCAGCTCGTATTGTACGTAAAGAGGACCAAGAGAAAATAAAGGCGCAAGACGCTGCGAAGAAACTTAGAGAACTAATTGCTCAGCAAGGTACCTTGTCGTTAATATTGATCCACACCTCAACTTATCGCTTCCATAGGCCAGCTCATGGACAAGCTGCAAGCTGACTTGTCCCGATTTCGAAAAGCATTCAATGAGCGTATTTCGTATGTAATCACACGTTGCATTGACCTCTCGTCTGCTCACATTCGTGACAACAGATACTTTCGACAACTGCAAGAAATCTCTGATACCGTCTCCGATGCGCAATGGGAAGGCACTATGGACAAGGCCATGGCTGACACGAATCTTCAGATTGCCAACCTTGATGTAAAGATAAACACGGGCCGCGCGCGGCAGCGATTCCTTGAACATCTGGCCAAATCGCAAGAAGAAGGGACTATGGATGAGGACGAAGAAGGCTGCATTCTCTGCAAGTGTGAATTCACCCGCGGTTACATTACGCAATGGTGCGTGGCGCCCGCCAAGCCATTCCCCTTTTCCTGACTATTATTTTTAGCGGTCATGTTTTCTGCGAGGTAATAGCATCTACATGGTGAGTAAATCAGACTTGTGTGCTGACGCTCAATCTGCAGGGATGTATGAAGGCATGGCTGCAAAGACATGACGGAAGGGCTTGCCCCGTCTGTAGAGTTGGGATAAATCCGCGTGAGCTGCAACGTTTTGTGGTAGAGTCGAAGGAGGAACAAAGTGCGCTACAACCCGTCCGGTCTATTAGGCCTATCAGCAAGGAATCTGCGCCGAAGTCAAGACGGCAGATCGAATATAATGTAATCGATCCTGACGTATTCGAAAGCATTCAGACTATGGAATCACACGGAAGCTATGGTAGCAAAATACAAACACTTATTCGACACCTGCTGTACGTGCAAGTCATCGACCCCGGTGCACAGAGTATCGTGTTCTCTGCGTGGGCGGATTCACTCAAAAGTATGTGTGATTACGCTGCTACCTGCTATGACTGATGCGATTATGTCGTTGCAGTAATTGATCATGCTCTGAAATCCAATGGTAACGCCTACCGTTTCCGCCGCACTTCGATTGCTGAAATATTTTCAAGGCATTACGTGCTTAAGGATCGACCAGGCCAAGGGAAAGCAGAACGCCGCCAAACGATTCCGCACGAACCCCGGTATCCAGGTCCTTCTGCTGCATGGGTGAGCAGCCACATTTATTTACAACGTTCTGTCGTATTAAGATTTATCCTAGAGAACGTGAAAATGCCGGATTGAATGTCACCTGTGCATCAAGGGTATTCTTAGTTGAGAGTGTTGTACATCATGCATTTGAGATTCAAGGTAAGTCAAATTATACCGTAACTAGATATTGACCATAACCATGCTATAGCTATAGCGCGCATCGACAGAATGGGACAATCAAGGCCAACTGAAGGTTTGTTCTAGACACTAGAAATGAACCGAAGCTTACCAGTGGATTATTTAGTGTTCTGTTATTATGCAGAGGATACAGTTGAGCGTAATATTCTTGACCTCGCTGCTCGGCAGGGATTATCGCTTTACACGAAAGAAAACTCAGCCGGTACACTCACTTCGGGTCCTATCACCGCGCCAACCAAGAGAGCAGTGGATGCCCCAGCGAAAAAAGCACAGAAAGGGGACTTTGTCTACAAGTCAGTTTGTGAACGTCATTTTTACTCAACAGTCCACTCAATTCCTTCTAGAACTGATGACATGCTGGCTATATTCTTTCCGCATCTCTTCGAGGATATCGCGTATCTCCTACCGCAGGAGGAGCCCGTGGCGTCCATCGATCAGGTGGCACGGGATTCTTCCCAGGAGCCTCGACGTAGTGCACGTTTTGTTAATGCCGAAGCCGGCCCTTCAAGGCTGAACTGAGATACGAGTGTTCATGGATATTGATCTCTTAGCAAACGTTGTTGTTTGTATCATGGGTTCTAGGTTAGGTTTGCTTGGGGAATCAGATTGAAATTCGCAATACTACGATCGCACATCCAACCTCCGTCTCGTTGCGTCGAGCAAGAATGAACATAATGATGATTGGGATCATGGAAAGACTATACAACAAGAGAATGCATGAGGTCATTACAACTAACTGAATCCGGTGATAAAAGTAACAGAGACCAACGAAAACGAGGCGTGCGCAGCAGAGATGATTGGCAAGTGAGAATATGCGACATGGTGGTTAAATCGGTCAAGCAGGTCCACCGTCCCAACTGGATCTCTTCCGCTTGTTGTCGCTACCTTTCCTGAGGAGCAGATCCTGCGGAGACACTACCGCCACACTCTGCCCACGTTGGTGTATTGACGACAGCCTATGGTTGCTGCGATCAGAGGGTGGGAGCTGCATGAGAGAAGGCGATATGCATAGCTGTGACTTGGTATGCGAGACGTGAGAATGGGCAAGTGATTGTGCGAGAGTCTGTGCGAGATCTAGCGCTTGTGCGCCAAGAGGGCGGGTACTGGCAGCGAACATATTTGAAGAGGATCCCGTGTCGCTATTAGTGTAGTAATGCAAGTCGAGGAATGGAAGATCATAGTTCTCGAAATCGGTCGGTGGGAGATATGATTGTTGTTGAGCCGGAGGTTGAGATGGAGGTTGAGATATAGGCGCGGGAATGGATGGTGCCTGAGGAATGTTGAACGTCGCCCGTTTCGGGGTTGCATTGAGGGGTTTATATTTGACCCTAGGACTGACGACTTGACTATGGCCTGGACGAGGTGGCACGACTGCTCGATGCTCTGAGGGAGGCACCGATACCGAACGATTATGTGTACCATGAATACCGTGGGCGCGACCCGACACTCTGTATGGGACTGCTGGAGTTGCGGGAGGGGTGACGTGGTTACTCATGTCGTGATCGAGGGAACGACCATGTGCTTGCGGACCATCTACGCTCTCATTGGGAGGTATACCTACTATTTCTTCTAGCGCAAGTGGCGTGAACGTCCCGTTAATTCCACCGTCAGGATGGGACGTAGAAGGTGCCATATCGTCGGAGGGTAAGGAAACATCTGCCCCATGTGTGTTCTCCACGACCATACCCATTTCCTGCTCTGGATCTCGGTCATCCAGGGTAATACCAGTCAGCTCGATTTCATCGATGCCAGGTAAAGCTGGAGTGTGTAGAACGCTCTGCGATGAGACCCCTTCAAGGCCCAGCCCGAAGCCGAAGCCTGGTCCATAGTCCAAGTGGCCATGACCGTGTGGTTGATGAGTACGGGAGCCGAAGATGAGATCTCCAGCATAATTTGAATGATGAGTGAATCCACCGGCCCGCATTCCACTGGTACCAGTCCATGCAGAAGGATCGGAAAAGGCGGAATGCGTATCTCCAGTACCCCCAAAACCTTCTGACACGAAGTCGAGGTCCAGGTCAAGGTCATGAGAGAGAGGAAAGAGGTCATAGCGATCGAAAACGCCCTGTGAGAACGCGTTTCCTCCTGCTCCGTGAGTCTGCGAATGAGGTAGACCGAGGTAGTTCAAGGAGAGGTGTGCGAGGGACAGAGGATGAACTTGGTTGGAAGGATAAGGTGACGGAGAAGCAATAGGTGATGGAGAGAACAGACCGCCAGCGTACAAATGACTACTATTGGTACTTGTACCTCCGGGGTCCAGCCTGGGGTTCGGGGAAAGCCAATCTTGCGGTCCCCAAGCCGACTTGCCTATCATACCCGTATTCCCGGAGGCAGAAGGCGAGTTTGGTAGGAAGTAATCGGTAGATGGCGTGGGGGATGCGGCAAGAGAATCCGAGTATGCATTGGTTGTTGCACTAATATTGGAACCCTGGCTGCCGAGTGTGGATGTCGACCAGGGGTGCAGAGGGGTATCTAACGTGGACCAGGTTTGTGACTGCGACTGTGATGAGTCGGTGATATCCGACACGGATAGCGACGAGGAAGACAAAAAATCCGGCACTCCTGTATCCTGAGCGAGAGGTTCCATGTTCATATCGGTACTACTGAATGACACCTGCTGAGGTACAGCAGTAGTGGGTGGCGGCAAAGACTCTGCCTCCTCATCGGAGCAGCTGTCCTCATCCTCAGAATTGACCATACTCTCTGGAACACTCTTTGTCCCTCCTCGGAACAGCCCGAAGCCATGCGTTGTGTGTCTGCGCTTCCGTCGCACAGGCCCACCCATTGTCGATGTACTTGGTATTTGGTCGTCAGTGGCGGCACGAACAGGAAGGGTCCTTCCCCGCTCCTTCGTTGACCCCTCGTTATCCTCCAGGGGACTTGTAGATATTTCCACTTCGCATCTCTTCTTCTTCCCGACAGTTGCCCTAGGCTTGTAACCGGCTTTGGCGTAGAGTTCTGGCCAGGCATTCCTGAATCTGTCCCTCAAGTCCGTCGACCTGCGGTGCTGATCCTGAAAGATAGGATCTTTGACAATAGTAGCCCACACAGTCCCATGCTTATCGTACCCAGCCTTCAGAGCGGCATCCTCCTCGGGAGTGAACGGCCGCCGCTTCTTGGATCGCGAAGCACAAAACAGTGGCGCTACGTCTGCGTTCGTTGGTCGAGCTTTGGTCGACAGGTGGGTTTTTGCATTGGGATAGTGGTGTTTGTATGCATCAGGAAAGTGGGTGCGGAATCTGCAGAAGGTGATGTATCAGTATGTTGCGTAATCGGCAAGGCTTAGCATAGTGACAGCAGAGGAGTGCTCGGTACAAAACGAGAATAAAGCCAGCACTAATAAGAACTTTCCCGTTGTCATATTACGATGAACCCGCAAACACGCGACAGCGTCATTCACCTTTGCCGACCCACGTAACGTTTAATATACCCATATCTCGGACCGAGAAGATGAAAGATAAACTCGAAGGCGTCATATAATGACCTAACCAAGACTGCATAGATAGGGCAGAATAGTGCACAGCACGTGTGGGAAACGTGCATGGCATCAGAGGTCTCTGGCCAATATATGTACCAGAGGTAACGGTATGCCACAGAACGCCCCCTTTCCTGGGGCGTCATTCGCCACGGTCACGATATTCCGGAGAGGACAGCACTAAAACCATATCCGATACACACCTGTCCTTCAAGTCCACCGGGGAACGATTGTCGAATTTGAGCTCAGGATCGTTCAAGATGGCTTTCCAGTTACCTACTCCCCACTATAACAGAATTAGCCTCAGACACGACAAGCAGCTTAAGAAAAGAGGATGCATACCTTCTGGCAACCATCTACGAGCATTTGAGTCTCTTGAGCAGTCCACTTCCGCCTTTGTTTCTTTGTCTCGATACCCGTGTTCTGGGTCAGATGTGGAGGCAGTGCAGTCATGCCCTCAGAAGTGAATTCGGAGTCGTCATCCTCGTTGCAGATTCGACGCATCTTCCCTTTCTTCTCAGGGACAAGAGTGGACGTTGAAGCTCCACCGACACCTACACTGGTATCATCCCTAAAGCTCCAAGCGGGGAATTGTCGCGGCGAGGAGGGCAGAGCGAGCGATACTCGTCTTTGTTGTTTGTGAGATGAGAGAGGAGAACTCGTGGACGGTTGCGATGCGGGTGGAAATGGTGCAGTGAATGAGAATGTAGCGGAACTTGGCAGTGTAGCGAGAGGAGATGCAGTGGTCATGGTGGTCAGAGCGCGTGCGTGGACCTCGATGATATCGTGCAGGAGATAATCTAGAGTTCCTGTGTAAGTTCTCTAGCTTGAATGTCGGAGATGAAAACCTGTAGGTAACTGAACGAAAACCACGTTGAAAGTGGCAGGCGGTGATCCTCGCGACCTGGAATCGACTACTCGTGGGATGATAAATAACAAAGGCCCGGGGGAGGCGTGTGTTGTAACAGGTGGTATTTCCTCAGGAAACAATCGGCAACCCAAAAAAGAATGGACGACGACGTCGTGAAGGTTGAGGGGAATGAAGGTCGAGATAATGAACCCTGTGATTTAGTCGCATAATTATAACGCTCGTATTATGTAAGCAATTTACCACCGAGGCCTATATAAGGTAGTCACATAAAATCTTGTCGCACTCTCAGGCTACCTGAAAATTATGGAACCCTTAGAGAATTAGACTATGATCAAACTGCACAATTTCGTGCTAAAGGTGAGTGGTTGCAGGATATTGCGGCTGCCGCGTTTGTTCCTATGTGGCAATCCTGATTCTAACAAGTACAAACAAACACCGCTTCACCGTGTGTCAATGGTAGACTTCCAAGTTCAACGTCAACTCCGAGTCTGACTTAGTACTACAATCAACGCGCAGCGGCCTTCATATTATATTTGGATGTAAAAGTTAATACGAAGTATATTCATAAACGATGCGAATGATGCGACCTAGACACTACCTACTACCGCGCCTCCAATTCCACCATCAAGGGACCTCTTGTTGACACAAAATGATCTCGAATAGTATCTGGCCATGCACCAGCGTCGAAATCCTTTGCGAACGAAATTTTGAATTTTTGTACCAACAGACTGACCACCATCAGCATCTCTCTCCGAGCCAGATTTCTCCCAACACAGTTTGCCGGACCATACGAAAATGGTATGAACGCTGAGAGGTCTTCCCCCTCTCCAGGCACCAACCATCTATCAGGCCTAAAGACTTCGGGGTTGGAAAAGTACCGAGCATCACGGTGCAGGGAATACGGAGGCAGATATACTTGGGTACCCTCTGGCACGAAGCTGGAGATGCACAAGTGAGCTGCCAATATATCAGCACATATTCGCAAGTACTGACCGGTCTGCTATAACCTTCCCTCCAGAGTGACGAGGTACTTGTCTCGGACCGCCAGTAGCTGCAGGTGGGTGCAACCGAAGAGCCTCACTACTGAAATGGTCCGACCAGTCAATTTAGTGAATACCCAGCACATAAAGGGAAAACACTAGCTCACATGCATGCATTCAAGTAGCTCAATCCACCATGCCTCGACGCATCCAACGCATCTTCATCCTTGGGATATACAGTGTCCACTTCAGTTTGTACTCGCGTGTAGCATTCGGGGTTGGAAAGGAGGAAATAGAAAACGCTGGTCATGGCTGCTGAAGTGGTATCAGTGCCAGCTAGGATAGCCAGTGCACCTATAAATAAGCGTTAGATCGTGTGTGTGCCTTTAGTTAATCTCCTTACCGTCGGCAACAACGTCCTTGACCAAAGGTGGCTCCTTCTCAAGGCCTGCTTCATCTGACTGGAAGATATCATTTAGCAAATTAGACAAAGTTCGCTCACAAACCACCAGCCAACGTACAAGATGGTACCACAGATCCTTAGTAGAAGCGCCGGCCTTCAACCGAGATGACGCGGAATCGACACCAACCTTGCGAAGCCTTTGAAGGTCTCCGGAAATAAATGGTATCTTATGCAAAATTCGAGATGCCCAAGGGATGTGTGAGACCACGGCAGCCACACTGTCGATAAAGATTAGATAAAAGGCATCACATGGCGCTAGGTCTGAAACCAACACTGCGAATCGCTCAAGGACGTGCCAGAGACCCGCTTTGTCACCCCCGTCACGAAGCATCTCAAAGCCACCGCCGAAGCTAAGTATGAGGGGAGCGTCAGATTTTGCTGAGCGATGGTTGCGGATTAGGAACTCACGCCATATCTCCCATAAAATCAAATCTACGTGCAGTGATGAGCACGGCGGTTCGTGAATGATATAAGCAAGACATACGTGAAATATCCGAACCAGGCCCCCAAGTCTACGGGTCCTCTTTCAGACTCCAATTTCTCAACCAGTTGTTGTGATCGTTTAGCGATGACGATCTCATAATCCTTTAAAGAATCACTACTCATGCCTCTGTTCCACAGACGCCTCCTATTAGCGTGTGGCTCTCCCACCAGGACTACGAGGTTGCGAGGAGCTGATGGATCTTGTCTGGCCTCGTAGTCTGGATTAAGGCTTTATGTAAACTGCTTCATCTCCTCAGTAGTTAGAGATCACCTACATTCACCTTTCGGAAGACCACTTGCGCCTAGAACTGAGCCGATAGCACTAACGTCTACGACCGAGATTTCATTTGGCCCTGCCGATCATGTAAATATCGTCATAGTCCCATCTGGAATACAGAATATCACTAACCTGTCCGCACAAAGCACCCGTATTTATCATGCAGCTTCTTGTTGATACGGTGCTGTTGTCCTGTCCATGAGACCCACAAACCGGACAGCTTCGACATCTTGTACCATATAGGTCCCGGGAAGCTTGCTAGTGGGTGAAAGGGAGACAAGCGGTATAGGATGATCGACGATGTTAAAGAGAATATATAAGTGGCATAAACTGCCAAAACGGTCCCGATCGTCGGTATCCCTGAAGAGACACAAAGTGCCATGGATGTTACTGGCATCAGCATGACCAGCAGTAGCACGGTGATAGGGTTAGGAGGTTCAGCAAAATGAACCCCACAGTGCGTAGCCTATGATCACACATGACGAGGATCGTCCGTAAGAACATTAATAAAAATATCATGACGTTCGACGTACCACTCCGAACAAAGCAGTCTGCAGATAGATACCCCCAAACATCTGAAGTTGTGGGCGAGTGAATGATATTGTTTTGATGTTAGGTGTCTTCTAGTCCGCCTGTCTGTCAATGTGCGATGCTTCAAGTAGCAGATGAGTCTTGTAGAAGCGCCGAAATCGAAACATGTAGAGACTCACACGGACCGGAGGATCGCCTCATGCCAGTGCTTCTTCTAATCGGCTTTTGCGGAATGCTATCGCGGAAGAGTATCGAGGCCGAGTGCTGTGCCTCAATGCTTGGAGAATCTGAATGAGTTCCACCGGCAGTCTATAAGCTTAGGACGGCAATCGTAAAGTCCGGCGAACGGAGAATGTCACTAGAAACTCGAGGTAGTACGCGATATGCTGGGTTATTGTGTATTCCAGACTGAGTGGTATGACGGATGTTTGCGGTTTGGCTCGAGATACGGAGTCCAGGATATCATCGGATTGACCTGTCTTATAAAGTTGAAGTAGCTTGATATGACTTGCCAGTGGCGATGGGCTCGAAATAGCGTACTGCCGGTGTGGTTCATGTTGCCGGGGTTTACAGACCTTTGCAGTACAGCCTATCCGAGTGACATAACTTGCCAACACATGTTCAATACGAAAAATACGAAAGTCTTGAATGTATGGTGAGCAAGGCGTAAGATCCAGTCAACTTTATCATCGAGCGCGGAGTCCGACGGACTTTCCACGTGGCTAACATCACCCCGCGTTCGAATCTCTTGCTTGCCAAATTGCTCCCGAGCTTCGCTCTGCTCGACTTCCTCGTATCCGTTAGCAAGACTTGGATAAGATGCTACAGCCCGAAGAAGTGATACTGCACATCCATCCACACGCCCCACCTCCTGCATAAGATAGTACCGAAGCTTGTGCAATTTTTCAGCCTTCACCTGCATAGAATCTCTGGAGCCTTGATTTTCGCATGGACGAGCAGCCAACTTCTGAGGTAGGTAGTAGTAGCATTCATGTTCTCCATGTAGGTTATCATATATTAAGTTTGCTTGCTACAGGGCAACATCCGCTATGTGGTTTCCGAAAGGTCTGGCGGAGGTTATGTGGTCTCCGAAATGTCAACTGGATGGACGGAGATGACTCGGACAGTCAAAGAGGTCGACGAGGGCAAGGTTAAAGATTGCAAAGAGGATATAGACACTTTGCTGGTATTCGTGCGTTGGTCTCAATTCATTATTAATTCATATCCCAATATTTACACTTTTTAGGCGGGTTTGTTCTCCGCTGTCATGACTGCCTTCCTCATTGAATCCTATCAACTTCTTATACCGAGCGACACGACCACCATAATTGCTCTGCTCACACAGATGACATTGCAGAGCCAGAGCTACACCATCGGCTCTGGCTTCGTCAATGCTACCATCTCCATACCTGCAAATTCTACTATCGCCCACATTGTCCGCCATCCGGATTATTGCCCTCTGGTTCACCAGTCTTATCTTCAGTCTCACCACCGCGTCATTCGGTATTCTCGTAAAGCAATGGCTACGAGAATATATTGCGATTGACTATACCTCCCCTCGTGCCCGCCTTCGCGCCCGTCAATTTCGATACCCAGGGCTCGCCAAGTGGAAGGTCTTCGAAATTGCTGCCCTCCTGCCACTCCTTCTTCAGCTTTCCTTAGGTCTTTTCTTTGTTGGACTCTGCATGTTCACCTGGTCTATACATCCCAGTATCGGGAAGACGAGTACAACAATAATTGCAGGGTGGGGATTCCTCCTCGTCACCGTCACCATTGCCCCCGTGCTTTCACCACGATGTCCCTACAAGACTACCCTTCTCAAGGTGCCGTTGAAGTCTCTCAGAAGGCTACTCCGTCGCAGTTATCTCTTTCGCACGCTATATTGGAAATTACGCAACACAACGACGAAGGAAGAATCTCCTATTGATCCCACAACAGCTGCCGAGGAACAACTCGCATTACAAAAGGAGAAAGAGCGCCTTCTCCTGCTCGAGGAGGACGAGGCTGTCACGAACGAAAAGAGCGACTCGGAGATGCTGGTGGCTGTGGATACGATCCTCCTGGACGACGACTTGCTTCGTACCACAATGTACGATTCTCTGCGACAGATGCAGCCCGATCCGGCTGACGTCGTTAAGTTTGTTCTTCAAGTGATAGACAACCGCCTTCAGCGGAAGATCTACCCTCCATCATTGGAAGACTTGCGGCAGCTCACGAAAACGGCATGGAATGCCGTCGTCGATATTATTGCAGACACTCTTATCCGGAACTTCGACCTCGGGACCTCTACTACTAGTGTACCAAAGTGGATGGAAGATGCTCTGATCATCCTTCTATCCTTGAGCGACTTTGCCTTGACGAAAAGTGGCAATCAGGCATTGTCAAAATGGATGTCTGTGGAAGTGCGTAAACATGCTAGCCGAGTCATCGCATCCCATGTGTCTGACGACCATTGGTTTGCATATCCCCTACGCCGCCTATGTACCCTCTACACAATATCCCCGTCTATAGACCTCAGAGAAAGCATCCTATACATTGTCCGTGATCGTCTCGCCGGTGGTGATCCTGATATGCGATTCTCAGACATGATACTCACACGACCGGAGGTGCCTACAGACATAATACATACTGTACTTCCCCTCCTCCTCGACAAGGTGAAGGAGGTTTCCACTCCTGCGTCTCCCGGCTGGACCGCGACCACAAATCATACCTGGGAAACCATAATGTCGATCCCAATGCCACTTGGAGTCAAAAAAAGCTTTAGCGAGCTACTTGAACTTGTAGTGCGAGGGCGGTACCTGTTTTCAGCGATTAAGTGTATTGCGAGCTTGAATGGGGATCACGCCATTGAGCCTGCTGCAGTTAAAAACTTTGTTCAAGCTTACACTGATATTGCATTTGAAGGTGAGTTACCTATCTCTTGCCTTATCTCTCAAATACATTCTCCTTAACCATTTGTCCCCATTTTACTACGTTCCCAGCTGATGGTTCAACTGGTTAGGACGTTATGAAATACTACACCGGCAGGTTGCCATGCTCATGGCTTATGTTGATGGCGTATACAAGGACGCGGAATCATGGGAACCTATATCTCCGGTGCGACTCTGTCGGCTCTATCTACAAACGCTGGATGCAGCTCAAAAGACGAGCACTTCCGAGTCTGACGTGGAGCTTCGCTCTAATTGGCAAGAATTGTGGAACATCATGGCTTCGGCGATTAGATACCTGAAGTTGACGGAGCATTACGACGTCCCGGAACATCGACAACTTGCGGAAGAGTGCTTGACCTGGTTACAGGATCTAGATGACGGAACGCCTCCGACGCGCCATGGCGACGATGCTTTTGGTCATAGGGAGGAGGACCCTAGCAAGGTGGATTATAGAGACTGGCTGAGGGGCTTTAAGGTAGAAGAGTCCATGTTTCCTGACGACTTGGTTCGAGCACTGAGTTCATTCGTGCCTCACGATGTCGCCCTGATGTTCAACCGGGTCAAACGTATTTACGACCCGGAAGTCCGCATGCAGGCCTTCGCTTCCGGAATGCAAGGGCCCAGTCAATCTGATAACGATGCCCAGGTATCTGAGTCCGGGGGACAAGCCACTACGTACAGCAACCACTCTGTGGCTTTGGAGGTTATCCCCAGGTGGAAGATTTTGATAGAGATGCGCTCAACCCCCTCTGATATAATCAGATTTGTCCGGGAGACGATTGCAACTTGTCTTCCTGGGGACACTCTCTTCTCTTCACCTTCGTCAATTTTCAATTTACGGCATATCACCAGGAGAAGTTGGGAAGACATCATCGACATCATTGCAGACACAGTAATCAACGACTTTGACCTCGATTTGGAACTATCAAGTTGGATGGAAGACGCTCTCGTGATTTTACTGTCGTTCAGTGACTTCTCATTGACGAGGCTTGGCAGCCGTGCACTATCACTCTGGATGTCTCCAGAGGCACGTATGCACGCTAGCCGTATGATCGCATCGCATACGCCGGACTATAAGTCATTCACACACGTCCTCCATCGCCTGCGCACGGTCTTCGCGTCCTGCCCAACGGGAAACGCGGTGCTTTGTGTTCAGGACATCGTTCGAAGCCGAATCGCAAATAACGATTCGTCTATCGAGTTATGGGACATCATGCGAACGCAGCGCGCGTTACCTGAAGATGCGATACACGTCGCACTGCTTATTCTCTCAGATATCTTAACCACCAGACTTTCCAAAGATTGGCAATCTTTGTGGGCCGCGGACGAGCAAGCGGCTCTACGTAACATCCTGGCGTCGCCAGCGCCTGTATGTGCTAGACAATACGTTAGCACGACACTCTCTAAGTTGTTGCAGCAGAGAAACACCACTTATTTTCAACATCGTGTATAACGGCGCTTCATCTCGAGAATCGAGCCTTCGAAGAATCTGCATTCCACAATGTACAATTTGCTTACATTGACAGTGATCTTTCTCGTGAGTATTTTACCCCTCGTTCATGGTTCTTTGACCCATATAAAATAACATAACGCTAGAACGTCGAACGATACTGCAAAATCAACGCGATGCTCTCGAAGAATACATCAACGGCGTCTTTGACAACCCAGGCTTCTATCCCATGTCACCTGTGCGTCTCTGCCGGCTCTACCTCCGAATATTAAACGCTGCACAGACAAACGATGCCCTGGATGTGAAGCTGCGAGCTGATTGGCAAGCAATATGGAACGGCACAGCTAAAGCGATCAGTCACCTGAGGTCGAAGGAATACGATGTGGAAGAGCACCGAATGCTTGCGGAGGAGGCTTTGGTCTGGCTTGATGAGCTGGATGATGGTCGTCCTCTGAAGCTTGATGCTATTGGTAACGAGGTGGACATGGAGCCGAAGATGGATTATGCGGAGTGGTTAAAGGACTTCAAATTTTGGGAGTCGATGTTCCCTGACGAGCTGTTCGATGCCCTGAGCACATTTGTGCTTGACGGCACTGCCATGAAATTCAAGCGCGTCAGGCGGTCCAGGGAGTTGAGCACGTCAAGAGGCCGTTAATGGCTTTCGTGGCGAAGACGCTGCGTAGACAAATGTTGGTAGATGTATATATTCAATGCCCCCCGGAATTGGTATACTAGTATTCGAGGCCGGTAGTTGGAAGATATCTGAACTGTATATTGATCCGTGCGAGTCCTGTTGATATGCGCCTCCAAGAATTGAGCGATAGCTTGCTCGCGCTGGAATCTGTTTAACAACGAAGTTGGAAGTGGTCCTGGTCAATAGTTCATAGCGTGCCTGCCTTGGAAACGAAGAGCTAGAGCAGTCTTTCCTCAATTCCAAAATCATCTAACTCAATCAATCAATCATATCTGGTCAACGGTAATCCCAGCCCTGATCGACTGTTAGTATTTGAACGACACCCGCACTTGCCTAGCGAGTTTATCTGGCAATGAGGTCTCTTGCGTTGTAAAATTGGCAATTCAGACCGTACATAACACCCAGTCTGGGCCAATTGCTTACTTTCAACGTAATGACAATGTCTAGATTAGTGAAACTTGATTTCCAATTGTTGATCCGAGGCTAAACTCCAATCAGTCATTGGAATGTATCTGTGCTACGGCAAGAGGAACGCGTCCCGGAAAAGATTACCAGGACTAGGGACTTCGTGGGCCTGTCTAATTCGGCTGAAGAGACCTAGATGTTCTTGATACCCAATTCGTCCGCGATGATCACTGCTGCCTTCTCTCCGATGACCATGGCCGTCGAGTAAGTATTCTGTCATATGGCGTTCAGCTATCGTGAAAACGCAAATGGATAGTTTCAATAGATTACTCACAGCGCCAACGTTCGAGGGTGCGATCGAAAGGTCTAAGGCTCGGTGTAAGAGACAGTCCAAATCTCGTGTACCACGGATAGATCATCTCACCGGTGAGTTTAAGGCCTTTGAGGCCGTATACGTTCAACTTCGAGTCGACGACGCCTCCTAATTCACGGGGCTTCATAGCACAGGTTCCCATCTAAAAACAAAGGTGGGAAATTGAACAAGCGAGCTTTATTGACTATCAAGTGAGAAGAACATACCGAATGCCAAGATGTGGCGACTAGAAGGAAATATTGACATCAATGTAGGTACTATGGACCCGAGATATGAGTGATCTGACTGACCAACTTTGCGTATATATGTTTCAACAGCTTTATCGTCTTCCTCGCTATACACAATATCCGGTGCATCGATAGCTGCAGGCAATACCTCGTCTTTGCGCGCAGCAAGACTGTTTTCCGCAAATTGGGGGTGATTAGGAACGTACAAGCCACGGAAACAAGCCATTCGGCGAGCATATTCACGCGTGCGCTTGTACGCCCATTTGAGCACCTCCAAGTCTGCCGATCTGTGCAGCAGGTTAGTTAACTAGTTTAAATCAAACAGGAAGAATATTCCGCTCACTGTTTGAGGAAGCCGGTCTCAAATTCCGGAGGAACAGACGGGTCGGTTGCCGAGTTGATGTGAACGAAACCCGTAGAGGAAGGATAGTCCAAGAAATAACACATGCTAAAGTACTTTCGAGCTGGGGCGATGGATATATCACCAACCATCCTTGGTGTTGTGTGAGCGAGATTGAGCATAAAATCGAGGACGGGAAGGTAGTTACATTGAAATTGAACCCATCCACATGACTGGCTTATCGGGCGCGTTAGCAAAGTGCTCTTTCCACCTCTTCTCAAATGCAGGACCGATTACTTTGAGCTCTTCTTCGCTGGGCCGGAACTTGATACCAGCATCCAGGGCGCTGTGAGGGAGGACGATCAAAGAGAACGTTCTAAGCGTACATATTATCGTACATACTTGGAAGACATGAGCCCGGTACCATCATTCAACCATTGCGAGGTCCACTCTGCAAATAGGAAACTCAAGAGAAGAGCACGAAGCATTCGAAAAGTACGCACTATCAATTTCGGACCCTTCATTCCGGACGATAGCATCAATAGTCTCGGATTCTTCACTAGCCAGATAGGGTGGAAATACTACTTGATGATCTTCACCAGAACCAGTGAGCATGAGTATATGTGACAGCGAATGAATCCTACCGTGGTAATTCTCGCCCACACCAGGAAGATCAACGATCTGTTCAATCCCGTGCTTCTCCAAGATCGATTTTGCTCCGATTCCGGATCGCTCAAGAACGCATGGTGTACCTAAACTGCCTGAAGAGACTACCACTAGGCGCTTGGCACGCGCGATAGTGACTTCTCCATTGGCGTCCGGATATAATGAGGGGTTCTGGACGTATTCCACGCCAACAACAGTCTTATCCCTTGACAAAGCTTCAGTGCATGTTCAAGATAAAGATATATAGGGACATACTCAATAATAACCCTCTTCACCAGGGAGCCAGTTTGTATAGTCACATTCTGGTGGTCCTTGTTATACAGATATTGGTGAGGAACGTCTTGTCGCTTTCCGGTCTTCGGATCAATCCACCTGCGTTCGTCATTAATGCCTTATAGATATTCATGAGGCTTCTCAAGGATCAAGACGCACTTCTGCCATCGCTATTCCAGAACTTAGTAAGCGCTAGTAATTCGGTGAACGAGACAAATGTCCTTACCGCGTACTTATTGATAGAACCTTCGTACAGTCCATTTGGATCATCGGTTACGCCACGCTTGGGGTCATATACCGCCGCAACCTCCAGGTAGTCTTTCCCAATGTTAGTGAATGCGCCTCCGTAAGATACCTTCAACGGGCCGGAATAACCATGAGCGTCGTTTCCTGGTGCAAGTTCGTAGGATTCTGTCTGTATAGAGAGGCGTCAATATGATTAAGTGTATCGTCCGCGTTTCATATAAACTGACCTTCTTCAGAAGAGGGATGATGTCCTTGGATCCCCATCCGGGGTTGCCGAACGCCTCCCAATCATCGTAATCAGAAGCAGACGCACGGGCGTACATCATGACTACATGAGATGAACATCACTGGGACAATCGGGTCATTGATGAGGAATATGACTCACAGTTGACACTGGAACCACCGCCGACACATTGCCCGCAGGGCACAATGGTCTGACGTCCATCCAGTTCCGGCTCTGGGTTGGCAATAACGAATCTCATAGTCTTGGTCGTAGGAGCAAGATGACTGAGATAGCGAGCCGGTTGTGTGTGGGCTAGATTCTCCTGTGTATGAGGACCAGCCTCCACTATGAGGATTCTCAAGGAGGGGTCCGCATCTGCAAGACGACCAGCAGTTACACAGCTGGCTGTTCCACCTAAGAGGAAATATCATGAAAGGTAAAATCAGACAACGCAGAATACCGATAGCAGCTACGCGGCATACCTCCT
Organism: Hermanssonia centrifuga; assembly: GCA_001913855.2. Taxonomy (NCBI): domain Eukaryota; kingdom Fungi; phylum Basidiomycota; class Agaricomycetes; order Polyporales; family Meruliaceae; genus Hermanssonia; species Hermanssonia centrifuga. Next base: position 103,812 of record MLYV02001259.1, read on the forward strand.
GCAAAGATAATGTCGTACTCTGGGATGCTTGAAGACATGGCTGAACGGCGTGAAGTTACTTGGTATGGAGCAGAACTCTTGTACACACGTCTCTTCTTATATTGCGGTTGCGCTTGATGGAACCGCGGAATCATATATCCTAGTCCCACAGGTCATCAACTGAATCTAGACGGAGCGCCATCAGTCGGAAGCTCCAGGGAGGTCCTTGCATCTGGAAGAAGGAGCTGCAGATGCAAAGCCATGTGCATCAGGAAAGGATCAAGTCAGTGCGGCGCCTGAAGCTTGCCTGAAGCTTCGGTCAGCGTTCAGCGGATCCAGTCTGAGTGCTACAGCACTTTTCTGGGGCGCTGAGCAACGGCGGTTGCTGCTGAAGCACTTCTGAACCCGTACTGGGCGTCTCTGAGCGCTCTCGGAAGCTTTCCTCAGTAGGTCCTTCCAGAGATGGGTCGGAATGATTGTTTTCAGAGTTTAAGGGGAGTATTGGACAAAACATGACATCGAGATTGATATAAAGGTAGGGTTTGATCTATGGGTAGAGAGGTGGTCCGCATGCCTGCATTTCCTTGCAGAAGACCAGAAAATCCACCGATCCATGTAGTATTGTTCGGACGTCGGCCATCTTTGCGAGAAGGCCCACCCAGGATGTTCGTAGTTAGTAAGGGTAATCCACCTGAAACGCAACTATGTGCTTCCAAGGGTGCTTTCTACCTGTTCGGACGTACTTTCTCAGGAACTTGAAAAGGCGGCCGCCCGAGGGTAACGATCTTGAACAATACGGACGCCCAGTGACACCAGGTCTGCGAGTTGAGGACCCGAACTCCGGGCCATCCCGGGCCGACCTGTCATCATACTCATCGTAATATTACAAAATCACCTCGTCCGGCAATCGCCGGTTCAATTCAGGCTGCTGAAAGTGATTCTTGAACTGGAACCTACTGCCAGTGGAACGTCCTGCATCAGCCTGCATCCTGCATCGAATAATTCTGCTCCGATTAGCACTATCGGAAGAGGTGAAATATATCACCTTTCCTTAAAGCTTTGGTCCGCCGCAATGCAGTACCAGCACGTTTACTACCCTTGAACAGCACTGCCAACTCTGATCAAGAGGCAAGCGAATTTCTGTTCAACTTGAGACCCTAATTATTTATCAAACACACAGAGCTAAGCAATGCTGAATACGCTATCGGGGTCCTGGGGTCAACGACACCCTGTTACGCCCACAGCGCTCAAAGCTTAGGCCCGGTCTGATGCGCCTTGATGTGCCTCTATTCGCACTACACTAGCTATTGATAGAATATAAAATGTTGCACTGGGCATTCAGAAGCAGCGGTGTATTTCGCGCATCTCCAGCCTACTTCCCTCTACATCATGGGTGCCCTCTCCATAGGTAATGCGGAAGTAAGTGTCCAAGTTTACGCTTTTTCCGAAGGTGAAACGGGCTCATACTTCCCTTACAGGTTGCTGCTTTCTGGGTCGAGTCGATACTCTTCGGAGCGTTCGCTGTCCTATACTGCATTGCTGTGAAGATTATGCTGGAGAGGCTTGCAAACAAACAGAAACGACGTACGGCACAGCTGATGCTTGCAACTTCCACGACCATGTTCGTACTCGCTATCGGGGTACGTTGAATACCTTCCATAAGTTAAAGGGGTTTACTGATCTTCTCAGTCCCTTAGCATATGTCCCTCGATGTAACTCGAGCATTGGAAGCCTTCGTTGGGCTCTCTGGTCAACCTGGGGCACTTGATGTTTTCCTCGCCACTTTGAACAATCCCACGCATATCGCCAAGACATTCCTCTACGTCACGCAAACAATGGTCGGGGATACTTTTGTGGTGAGCAAGCTCTGATCGTATGCAACATACTTGATGTCTAAGATCCGCCCTTTGAGATATATCGCCTATGCATTGTATGGGGAAACAATATCTGGATCACTGTGCTGCCCATCTGCCTGTTGATTGGTACATGTAGTATGTTGTCGATCAATGTACCTACGCTGTCAGTTGACGTTCCCTCTTCTAGTGGCCGGCTACGGTGCTTGCTTCGAACTCACCCGAGCACCGAAAGGGCAAGGACCGTTTACGCCCAATACCAAACCGTGGGTCGCAGGTTTCTTTGCTCTGTCGTTGTGCACCAACGTCATTGCAACTAGTACGTTGACTTTATCTATCTATTAACACAAACATTCGACGGCTCTGTTTTACAGCTTTGATCGCTTTCCGTGTCTGGCGGAGCAGCTATAGGGTTCGCAACTTCCGTCAGAACGCTTCCAAGTTTGGCACTTCGCGAGTCCTCGAAACAATAATTCAGTCTGCTGCGATATATTCTGTCACCCTCGCAACCCTCCTCGGAACATACGCGGGCAATTCCGCTGCCCTGTACATAGCACTGGACTCCTTACAGCCTATCATCGTGCGTATCATCTCGCTGGACTTCCAACGCTTAAAATAATGCTGACCCCGAACACGCAGGGCATTGTGTTCACCCTCATTATCATTCGCGTCGGCCTCGGAAATTCCAAATTCAGCGACGAGCAGACCGGTAGGAGCACCCAAGAGAGATTGGACGAATTTGCGATGAATCCCGTCGCCATCAACGTCTTAGTTACGCGTCGCGACGACTGTGCTGATTCGGACTGCGGCCAATACGATGGATCTATTCCAGAGAAAGCAGGTGATATTGAGGCTGGTAACAGTACCGTGCATACACCGCATGTAATTGATACCAAGGCATGAGGACTCCTTAACCACACATTCGTTAGTAATACTGGTCCAACTTCAACCAGTGACTGGAATCGAAGTGATGCCCATCGCAGCACTTCTGATTTTGAGACTGTAATGAATACGAGACTTATCCTTGGCGCACCTATGTCCAAGTATTGAGCGATCCCTTTCTGAGTTCGAGTCAGCCTCTACTCTCCTCTATTATGTCATTAATATTGCCGGTGTCGCCTAGTTTCGTCGTACCGGGAAAATCTATAATATTTACGAGACCGAGACTTCCGAGTCTCAAGGTGTCCACGCTAATTGCTAGCTGCTACAACGTTCTCCCATCAGACATCCCGGTATATCGGTCGACATGGTTGGACCAATTCCCGTGGGTTTTCGTGCAAGCCTCTCATATAAACTTCGCTGCGGGTACTGCGGATAGATGAATGCAGATTGACGCAATACCTTTCAGAGCATTTAATACCCACAGACACCTGACTGAGCCTGAAATGTAGCGCACCGCTCTCAGGGCTGCCTACCCTCAGTTACACTTCAAACGCCCCTCATCTGCGTAGTTTCCATGTTTCCTGACTTTGGGGTCACCTAAAGAGCTGCACATTACGGCCAAGCCGAGGTGAAGTGACACGAAATGGTAGACAGCAGGTGAGTTCGAGTTTGCCAAGTCTAAATATTGGGTAGTAAGCCCGGAGACTCACCACTACTATACCATGCAGTTCCTTCTTCTGGCTCGGACTTGTCGGGTCCCTGTTTCTTGGCCTTTTCCTCACTGTGTTCCGTACGAGGAATGCAAGGCTTGCAGCCCATCACTCTCCGTCGGGGCCGCGAGTACCAGTGGTCGCCCCTGAGCTGTGGGAGGTTGATATTGCGCCGGAAGCTGCGAAAGGGGCGGGGGAGCAAATAGCACGGAAGTGGGGAGACCTCCTGGTGTGTTAGCATGCTCGCTTCAGGTATCCAAATTGTTGACATATTTCCTCGCGGCCGTGTTTCCAGCCTTTGACGGCCAGGGTATTACCCCAGACAGACACCAGAATATCTGAATCTCGACCTCCTCCACGGAGGCCAACGCAGAGATTCAACTTGTTCCGTCGACTCTCTGAACCTGTGCCCAATCCAGATCCTGAAGCTGGACCTGCGAGCTCAAAACCTGTTGACACGCAGGTTGCAATGCTACTTCTTATGCCCCACCCACGACATTCTGCATATCATGATACTCAAAACAATGTTCCTTCGAATCTACTGCCGTCTTGCGAGTACGCGATCGGGACTGTACCAGTGTCATACTTTGACACAGACCTTGATGATTGATGTATTACTATTTACGATTATATTTGTTTCACTGCCAGTGCGCCCTGTAGTATAACATAGTTGTCCTTACTTTTCATAGCCTGTTTATCGTAGGCAAATTCGGGCCACCGAACATGATACTTTGGCACTCGGACGGACAGTGGGGGGTGAGCTCCTCAGTGAGCTAAATATCATTACTTTAAAATCATCGCTTCGACAAATATTAAGACGTATTATACAACTTCCAACGTATTCAAATCTTATTCATGAAATGTACCAGTGGTACTTTTTAATCGAGGTCGTTCAAGCTGCGTGCATGGGGAGCCTTGCCCATCTTGGAAAGAAGTGCGGCAGCCATGAGAGCCTTGGCCTTTGCGTTAGGACTGAAATAGAGGGTGAAGTCAATATATTGAATAATCGGCCTTAGAATAAAAGATACTTACTCAGTGCTGGCACGGGCGTGGTTACCCTTACCCATCTTGGAGAGAAGAGCAGCAGCCATCAAAGCCTTAGCTTTGGCATTCGGGCTAGAACAGAACAAGCTATGTTAATATCTCAGATGTAAAATGCAATGAAGAACACTCACTCAGTGCTGGTACGTGCAGCTATATCCATCATGTCCTCACGCTTGAGGGCACCTAGAGCGCTAGTGATGTCGTGCAGGATGTCGGAGAAGCTGAATGCACCAGATTGGTCTGCAGGCGCATCGCGAGCGAGCATTTCCATGTCCTCGCGCTTCAGAGAGCCGAGGGCACCGACAAGACTGTTCAGGAAGCCGCTGAAGCTGAATGCTCCGGACTGAGCACTAGTAGTAGAAGCGTCTCGAGCGAGCATCTCCATATCCTCGCGCTTCAGGGAGCCGAGGGCACCAACAAGACCACTCAGGAAGTCGCTGAAGCTGAATGCTCCGGACTGAGCACTAGTAGTAGAAGCATCTCGAGCGAGCATCTCCATGTCTTCACGCTTCAGAGAGCCGAGGGCACCAACAAGGCCGTTCAGGAAGTCGCTGAAGCTGAATGCACCAGATTGAGCACTGGTAGTAGGAGCATCTCGAGCGAGCATTTCCATATCCTCGCGCTTCAGTGAGCCGAGGGCACCAACAAGACCGTTCAGGAAGTCGCTGAAGCTGAATGCTCCAGACTGAGCACTGGTAGTAGGAGCATCTCGAGCGAGCATTTCCATGTCCTCGCGCTTCAGGGAGCCGAGGGCGCCGACAAGACCACTCAGGAAGTCGCTAAAGCTGAATGCTCCGGACTGAGCACTGGTAGTAGGAGCATCTCGAGCGAGCATTTCCATATCCTCGCGCTTCAGGGAACCAAGGGCACCGACAAGACCACTCAGGAAGTCACTGAAGCTGAATGCACCAGACTGGGTGTCTTGTGCCTGGCGAGCAAGGAGGGCGGCAGCCCGTTCACGGGCAACCTTAGGATGGACTTGACCCTTGCGGCCACCCTGGGGCCTTACTGCCTTGCCGGCGTTAGCAAATGAGTGGGCGTGCCTATCAAGTATTAATTTATGAGCTAGCTATTTCCTAGAAAAAGGAAATGCCTTACTTCGCATCGCGGGCGACAATTGCCTCAATATCCTCACGCTTCAAACCGAGGACGCCGCCGATGTCATGAAGGATGTCACTGAAGCTGAGAGCTCCAGACTGCAGCGGCTGACCGGGGAGAGTGAGAGACTGGTCTGCGCGAGCGTACACGGGTGCAGCGTCTCTATGGCAGGATTAAGTATTTGTCAGAAACAATGTTACAAAAATACGTACGCAGAGGGATAAGCTAATGCGGGGGATGCAGCAGCAACGACGGCAAGAGCAAGGATGGCCTTGGAAGAGTACACCATATTGATAATGAACGAGAGGGATTGAAAGGTCGTTGAAAAGTTTTGGGCGTGGACGTCAAAGAGTGTGGATTGGTCGTAAAGTCGAAAAGCGGATGCGATGAAAGAATAAAGATGAAGTCAGGCTGAAGAAATAAGTTTGTGAGTTACTGGCAGTTTGCAGGAATTTCGTATTACGCACCAACCGGTACCTAGACTCGAAGAAAAGAACTTTGGCTCGAAAGAAAAGGCTGAGGAGCTGAAGAATCCAATTTTCAAGTATGCCCTACTTTTATACCTGACGCGGTGCTGCCAAGAACTTCAGCAAGATTATTCTAGAGCAGGAACTCATCATTTCTAGTTGATTGACGCACTGCTTGAAAGGTATGAAACGATATCTTGAAGCTGCACTTTGATGCGAACCGATAAATCTCGGAAGCACTGCAGGGTGCGTCAAATCCAGGTCTATTCGAACTTAACGACTGCCGCATCAGGAATTGGCGGCGGTGAACAAGAGATACTGAGAGGATAATCAATCAGAATACCGATTGCTTGTGCTATGTATGGCGGAGCCATGTAATTGAATTGCAACGTTTGCATCCGAGTCTGCAAAAACCTGTGCATTTGTTAGCATGGTGAGCCTGGTAAGCCATATGAAACAGTATAAAACTCGCCTTGACTCGGAAGCTTGATAGTCGAAACAGGCTCCGCCAGTAAGTCATGAAGCTTGAAGCTTGAAGCTTGAAACGGCAAGCCGAAAGATCAGTTGTTGGAGTAAGAGTGATACATGCCATAAGCGATACGTGCACTGCTTCGGTAGGGCGCACAGTGATGCGGAGTTCAAACAGCAACTAGTATTGCATGTGTTTGGCACTCAGTAGACTAAAGCAGGACGTAAGTTATATATCTTGCGACTCAGCGAAAGCGGGAGAGGCTAGGCTGATTGCGTCGCATCTGTCCTTAAAAGCCTATTCTACGATAGTGAATGACTTCTGTAATATTAGCAACTGGGTCATCAAGTGAGAGCGCCATGCTCGGCCTCATACTGGCGCTGGCGGCACCGCCGCGAACGCCAGATGAAACCAAAAGGTCGAGCAGTTAGATATACAACAGATTAAACGAGGGCTGGGTATACAATAGATCGTCTTCTTCGGCGAGACAGTCCGTGCTGTGATCATCTATAGATTCTACAGAGGTCTGTTCAAATCCAAAGCTTCAAGGGCGGCATGCGTTCGGATGTGAACTGCGTTCTAGATGGATGAGAGGGGTTAGCTATGAGGAAGGTGATGAAGTCTCATAAAGATAGCTTCCTACCTCCATGCTATATTTGCCCTGTAGACAATAGAAGAATTAGAAGTTAACCATCCTACCACTGGCGATCGGACATACCTTTCGGGAGGCAGGAGGCACCTCCAAAGGTTTCCCTTGACGGACATTAAATGACATGCCGCGAAGCAAAATTCCAAAAGGCATACCTGACATCACAAGCTCCAGGTGGCTCCGTGCACCCTCTTTGTCACCTTTACATGCCAATAACCGCCCAAGCTCGTAATCTGAGCGTAAGATAGTCAGCATTATGCCTTGTGAGTTTATATGGGAAATCACTGACGGGTGTAATAGACCAGATAGTGGTCAAACTGTATGTTAGCATTATTTGAAATAACAGCTTCAAAAGCAGCTATAGCCCGGGATTCTGCGTTTGTACGCAACACAGCTGGCTCCTCGGAAAGATCCACGACGGCATCTGGGTCCTGATAGGACTGCTGTTAAAAATGCGGGGTTCCAGTCGGAGATGTGACTCACTGGATATGCAATATAACGAAGGCAGATCCCTTCTAAGAAACGGGCAAGACAAAGATCGTCCCAATAGCCGTGTCCACACGCATATTTGGTTGGATCATCTTTATTTGCGGCCAATTGGATTAACATCTCGTCGATCTGAGGGAGCATCTTGGTACGAATAACGTCTCTCGGGGCATGTGCGATTCCCAGGAAGATGTATGCGAACTCCAACGCAGGAAGCGCCAGGCGGCCACCCTGCTCCTCGAATTTCCGGGCTTTCCGAGCCGCAAATTTCTGTCAGAGTATAAGCAAATTTTACATGTATTCTTTAAAACGCGGAGACAAACCTCAAGAGGAATGGATTTTCCTGCGATGCGTTGGCGCAAACCAGGTACCTGACGCATCATGTCTCGTGCCTCTTCTTTCCCTTTTTCTCCCCCAACTTCTAACAGGCAAACAGCCATGCCATATGCGTAGGCCGCCTTTGACCACTACATTGGTTACAACGCAGACCGTCAGCAGAAGATGATTTTTCGGCGGATGAAACGCAACGCACTGTAGCCTCCGCGTGAAGCAGCCGCCAGCACTCGAGTGAAGCCGGAATATCCCAAAGGGCGAGGTTCGCGACCGCCATCTCCCAAGTTGAGATGTGGTGAAGGTTGCGATACTGGTTTTGTACCTCCGTTGCTTTCTGGTAGTATTGCAGAGCTTCTGACGGCTGACTGCGACATAGCTTGAGACGCCCTTGGCCAAACAGGAAGAATACGCCGTTTGGATACCGCTCAATGTTGTAGGAGATAATCTTTTCGGCCATGCTCATATCCACACCTTCGAATGTGAATGAAGAGAACACCAAGTGGAAAATCAGCAGAGCCATGTCGCAGAGAGTTCTCCGAACGCCTTCCTGTTCTATGGCAAATTATCTATATCCCGGCAGTCGATGAACATCTTGGGCACTTACCGTACGACACTGAGGGCTTATCAGACTCCTTCGTCCAGCCACCAGCCTTGTACAATAGCTTGAGGCCCAGTTGTCTGTCACCTTTGTATCCAAATAATTCGATGATGCTCAAGAGTCTTGAGGGCATCACGGACAGAATGAGGTTGGATAGACCGACACCAAGATATACGCCGGACCGAAAGTCAGGATCGATAGATGCGTCTTCGGTACCTTGTCCCTGTACCTGAGCAGCGGCATCAGCTTCATCGAGGAACTTCCCCAGTTGTCGGTATATGTTGAAAGCCGTTCGCATGTTCAAACTAGACAGTCCAGCAACTTGGTGATCACCCACTGGCCGACTGATATGGGAACTCACGCTTCTTTGATGAATGCTAGCCAGTCTCCCGAGTAAGCGATACCCACTATCGCCTTGTGTGATATTATTTCATGCACTATGATTGAAGAATGTAGATCAAGGCACACCTTCTCGAACAGAGTCTCGGCATAGACCAATTCCGCATGTCTCTCCACCGTCGTCATACTCTTCACAAATCCAACGCCCGAGGTATTCAAGGAGCCTAATACAAGCCCCGCCAGTCGCGTGGGTAAGGCTGCAGACCGCTTGCGATGCTGTTGCGCAATAGTATTCCCGCGCTTGACGTGCCCAATGGCGGCAAGTAAGTCCTAGCAATAAGATCGTTGTGTAGTTGCGTTGTGACTGCAGGTAGTGAGGTCGTACCTCGTCTTCAAATGACATCAACCCCTTTACACATTGGATCAGGCCGAATCCCGTGGCGAAATAGAGACGTTCTCTGCATATCGGTTGAGCGCAATATCAACGTCGCGTAGACGATCCAGAGACTCACTTGGACGGATCGCTCTTGTTACAATATTCCTCTGACTCGAACATTTGAGAAGCCAAAAACAAATGCAGGGCGTAGGTTATCCCCGGGAGATCTTCAAGAGCCTTCTGCTGAACATATGGCTTGATAGGTGCAGGAGGTTCTTGAATCCAAGGGGGAGTGAGGTATTTTGAAGCCATTTCGCCCTAATCCAAGACTGCGAGCTGGGTCCTGGAAGGTAGCTAGCACAGCTGAACGAGCGCTGCTGGGTGCCGTCTTCTGTGCCTGTGTACGGTGATTTGACGAATACCCGGAGAATTGCGGGGATGTCTTGTGTCCCGCCAATGACTCTGAGGGCCCTTGATGTGTGTGAAGGACGTTAATTGGTCCAGAAAGCGATGCATTCACCAGTAAAAGATGTTCAAGCTGCAGCTGGTTTCGCACTTATATTATTTTGTAATATAAGAAGCCTCATTATGTAACCAACCGAGCCGGCCGACCGTCTCGGCAAAATCCGACACTGCTGGAAGGATAAGTATGTTATCTCACTTTTTATTAATCGAAGTTGAAGTATTATCTTATCCTGACTTCAGCCTGGCATAATTCTCGACCTTACTCGCCTTTGAGGGTCTCCACCGCTTCCTTCTTTCTGGGTTGTTGTAGTCGTCTCAAGGGCGTTTTGCATGCCATGCTTGATCTCTGAGCTTTAACGACAACCCCGAAAATCCGCGGTGCTCTGGATACCGAGATACATCCACACACGGCGACGAGCATGGGCAAGGAACTTTCAGACACAAAGCGACCGTCAGGTCCATCGCATATTCCAGTCATATCATCGTGGCCATCGCCCGTTCATATTCCAACTTCTGCGTCTGGTCCATATCTTGGCTTCACTTCTCCGACGGGACGACTTGCTGTCAGTGACAGCCCTTCCCACCCGAGTCTGAGTCCTCCTCCTGCATCTGGCGGACTGTCGCCATTTCGTTCCTTTCGCAACCTGCTCTCTTTTGGACCCAGCAAAGGCCAATCGACGAGTGCGGTCGGCCCTTCCCGGTCGTCTTTCGCTGGCCTTCGTCGGCCTACTCATGGAGACCGCAGTGTGTCTACGCCGAACCTTCGGCATAAGTCGCAGGACGACCTTCCTGTGTTGTCGATTGAGCTATTCCCTTCTATCGAGCTCTCACACCGCGTTGACGAGCCGCTCATTGACAGCATGGAGTTGCATACGAGATTGGGTCTGCAGCTGCCCACGCCAGACAGCGAATCTCCGTCTTCATCTCGGGCGTCCTCAGTGCACGCCGACGATCATCCAGGTGCGTCATCTAATCTCTCCTTTTGCTTACAATCTAATGGGGGAGCCGTACAGTCGCGCTAGCAACAACCGTGGGTATCTCAGACCTATCGACGATCCTTGAAGCAGAAACGTCAGGCATGTCGAAGCAGTTCTCAAGTGCTGAAAATTCGCGGGACATGAGCTATCCTCCTTCACCGAACACCCCAGGCACGGCAGACTCGCGGCACTTGATGGCGGCTGACTTGAGTGACAGATCGGTTGCTCGACCGAGCCGTGGATCGAACGAAACGTCGGCTTTGGACCTCTCCACTTCGATGGTCCCGACTGAGGTACTGGCTGCTATGTCAGGACCGGATAGAGCCGATGGATGGGTCCACGGCGTCGTGTTAGACGGCTTGGCGGAGTCCCCCGGTGAAGTGACTGCAGCGGACCCGAACATCAGCTTCAATCTGGACGCTCTGGATCCTGACCTTGCGGCCCTTCTTAGTCCTTATAGGATGACCCCTGAGCTTGCCTCGTCACCCCGTCTCACACTAATGAGCGATATCCAGCGACAGCCGAAGCGTGAATTCAGTAGTAAGATTGGCTCGCCGTCTTCATCTGTGCCATCCCCCAGTTCCCAATCGTCACCTCGCCGTTCAGCGTCACTTGCCCGCCCAGGTATTCCTCGGTTGGCTTCATCTACAGTCTCCCGACTTGTGCGTTCGGCCTCGGAGCGTCCCGCGGCTCCTACGACCGAGAAGGACAAATCTCCTTCATCATCTCCGATCCGCCGAACGCCCTCTCCACGTATTTTTGAGCCGATTGCTGAAAGACAGAGTTTGCAGCTTCCCCGCAGGAGCCCACTGGCCACTGAAATACAACTACCCCGTAGACCGGCCTCCGGTGGTAGAGATGCCGAGTCGTCAAGACCCGCGTTATCCCGCCTTGCGACACCGTCTCGCCTGCCCGCCGCTGCCAGCAGCGCGCGGGGTCTGTCAAGGCACTTAAATGCATCTGCCTCGTCCCCGGGTTGGGATGTAGGCGATTCTGTATCTTCAAGGTCACCTTCGGTTGCTGGGTCCGTTATCAGCAAGCGCCTATCCCCACATCGGCCTAGCTTCGATAGTGTACCAGAAGAACGACCTCGTGTGCGCACGAGGGTGAGGAGCAGCAGCCTGACTGAGAGCTCTCCCTATCACCCTGCTGCTCTACGATCAACCGATTGGTTGGGTCCCAGGACTGCAAAAGCATTTGCGGCTGCAGGGCTTTTAGATCGTGATCGGAATCCGAATGGGCCTAATAGCCGTCCAGGCTCTCGGTTTGGGACGACGCGAAGCGAGCGCGACACAAGGTCGCACTATGCCCCTTCGCGGATGGGCTTTTCCGAGGCAGGCTCAGGGTCATCTTGGGAGCGACGGAGCGGGAGTGTCTCTCACACTGCTATGTCCGACCTAGCGTCTCCCCCGCGTACGGTGTTTTCAGCAGTGTCAACTACCCCTACTTCCGTGTCTGCAGCATCTTCGGCTCAGAAACATTTGCAGAGTGAGCTTCAGCTCCTCCAAGATAAACACGCGCTCGAAACAGGCGCGTTGTTGAATGCATTAGCCGACTCTCAAAGGACTACGCGGTTATTGAGGGACGAGAATACTGAACTCCGCGACAAAGTACAGAGCCTTGATGATCAACTAACCGATGCACTGAATGAAGTGCATAGATTACAATCCATGCGTCCGTCTATACCCCAAAGGGGCTACTTTCACCGACCTGCTGGACGTCCTTTTCCGGATTCGACGAACCGAACACTAGCAAACAGCCGGTTCCACTCTCTATCACACTCGAACTCCGAATTCCATAATAATTCCAGTACGCCAGATCATGATTTACAATCTGATTGCCCGCCTACGCATGAGCATATATCTATCTCGCTCCCCCCTACTACCACAGAATCTTATACTGATCCCCAAAGCAAACGATATAGCACGTCTTCTTCCGTTTTCCCCGCGCTTCCGAATAATATGACCATGTTACTTGACGAAACAGGCGTTGACGATCGTCCCTCCCAGATGCAGCACGCACCACCAGCGCCGCCGCCATATCTGCCTGACGATATCACCGTTAAATATAGTCTAGGATCGTATCATCGTAGGACGGCATCATCAACTGGAAATATATCCCCTACGACGGCGAATTTCTCCATGATCACTGGTTCTCCCGGCAGCCTGGATCTCCGGCCAGAACACGACCGTCTGCTTAGTGACATGCCTACATTAAACCTATGCGAAGAGGATTACGAACTCGATGCTTTCAACGATCTTGGTAGATAACACTGGACTTTCATCACACTCTCCGTTCTTTATCCTTTGTCGTTCGTTTTTGGTCTCCTTCGCATTGTGCCCCACCCGTTCTACATATTCGCATTCATACCCAGCAGTCTACTGCTTCCTTCACATCCTCACGCATATACCTTGCAATTCTACATGTTTTAGCGATCTTCCTTGGTTTTCAGATTTGCATTTCGCGCTGCTGTCGCAATTGTTTGCTTTGTACAACATGATATCTTAGTCTATCGTTATTATGGCTCTGGAGATCTCTATGTCACTTCTGTCTATTGCCCAAATCAAGTATTTTGCTCACTGAATGATATTCTGAGACTGAGTCAGAGATATTTATTTAATATATCGAAGTTACCAGCGCTGCAGCGCTGATTGTTTGCCACTATTTACGATCCAATCACAGACGCCGAATCAACGAATTCTTAACTTTTTGCCAACTGGACTCAAGTTTGACTCCACTTGCAACTTTACACACAGAACACGAGTCACTCGTTTGAACGCAGTCTGAGGCCGCCATTTATACCAGAGGTCTTTTTTATATTCATTGATTTCTACCTTGGCATCGTGGTTCAGACGTTCATCCCGAACCGCGGCAGGTTGAATGGTCTCTGGAGTCTGAAGCATCAAGAATCTTGTGAGTTACTTGCGGCCCTGAACCTTGGTGACCGGCAAGGTTCAGTGATACCGACAATTCTATGCCCGAGGAAGAGCGGAGACAGCCCAATATTCTCATCAGTTAAGTGAATACTTTGATCCTATACGTACAGCTTACCTCGGCGTGCTCCAGACTTTGCGAGAGCAAACAACCATACTTGTACTAGCCAATCGGGATGCTTCATTTGTCAAAGCTTTATATTCGTGTAGAAGGTGAGCCGGGGTCTTGTATGAGGTCGCCCTCATTCTGATTCGATCTGCGTCACGCTGAGCAGACACATATATCAACGTTCGCACTATGGCAGAGATTCTGTTCGCGATCATCATTTTTGCCATGCACTATTTGCAGGTTGACGACCCACCTCGCGAAGGGTCCCATATATTGAACTCTAGAGGAACGCTGACTGTCTCCTCATCCGTACACAAGGCCACGCCGGAGAGATATGAAAAGGCGGTGTAGTGCCAGGGTAATACATCTTGTCAATGCGGCAGAAGAGTATGGAATCATCAGACCAAGCTGTCCAGTCTCCGACATCTTATCATCCTGATGCACTTCCCCTATTATTGCCATGTTACTGAAGTTGTTGAGGTCCAGACCATCCTCCTTTCTGATGGAGACCGCCTACGATCATCGATGAAATAACGCTTTCCTCGCAACTGGACAGGTCCTCATGACGAGAAGTTCTGCAAGACAAGGGAAACGGCAGGTATAACCAGCGGTGACAAATCCTGTGTGAGCGGTCAGAGTCAAAATTCATAAAGTTAATAACATCTCCCAATCTTAGATCTTTCACCGGGACACACCGGGGCATCCTTATGCTTTCTTTTTGGACTCCAAGCGACAAGCACGGAGTCTGCGAAGTCAATTGTCGCCCTAGATCGTCATACTATACCTCACGAGTAGCCGACCAGACGGTTTTAGTGGTGAGAATTCCCCTACAATATCGTGTCGTCCATCGCGGCACAGGGCATGGCCGGCTCTAATGGGAGTCAGGTGTGTGTTCAGAATCATGGAACCTAGATGAATGTTTGATGAAAACCCGTGCGCTCGCAGAGCCTATACTTACGGTTCAGTCGGAGCTTGATACTCTCACCAAATAAGAATTGTGTGCAATACCGTTGCATGACAACGCGGTCTCACAAGCAACCCCTTTCACGGAGCATAAATCATATCTGTTTAATGCACCCAACCCGGGCTGCCCAGCTCGGTCAGTCCGGCCATATCTCAATGAAGTTCCTACAATGCACAACCTCCTATTAATGAAATCAGAAGGACCACGCTGATGCACCATCTTCACAGGTTTCCGGAACATTAGCATCACCACACATGCTAATATGAATGGTCACAAACGGTAAGCTGTGGACACCCAGGTTTATTTACTCCACACTCTCAAAGTTTACAATGGGTAGTTTTTCCTACGTTTCTTATCATACTATTCAGTTGACTAATGGTCCAGTGATCAACGTCTATTCGCCAGGATTCCGCTCATATTACAGCTTCCAGAACTCCAACGTTGCCGAAGCTCTCTCGAAAGGATACACCCCTCCCCAATTGTGCACTGCCCGTTGACTTTCTTTCACCGCGGCTCTTAAATCTCCTATCGCATCTCGTGCCTTTGCAATGTCCGCGACTCGCCCGCTATCCAGTTCTTCTCTAGAGCTCTGTAAGGCCTGACTGATATCTGCATCAATCTCTGCAAGAAAACTCTCCAGCTCGCTTCCTTCTTCCCAGTGAAATCGCAATGTCGCTCTCACTGGCTGTGCAAGAACCTTCAAAGACGCAAACCCTAGTCCAGCTCCATATAAAGTTCTAGCCCGCTTCAGAGTATTGCGCAGCTCCAGAGTTGGAACTATCTCTCCGTCGTTAGCACGCCTGACGAAGAGCCCATCGGTTGAGGGAACAGCGGCTGCATTTGTCTGCA
Organism: Hermanssonia centrifuga; assembly: GCA_001913855.2. Lineage (NCBI taxonomy): Eukaryota > Fungi > Basidiomycota > Agaricomycetes > Polyporales > Meruliaceae > Hermanssonia > Hermanssonia centrifuga. Next base: position 119,392 of record MLYV02001259.1, read on the forward strand.
TCAGGCGGCGTTGTGCAGCGGCGGTGAATGCCGAAGCCACGCTAGGAGGGCTCGCCGACAATAGCCCTCGCACGACGGCGCGCAAACTGTGCCTGATGTCAGTACCGTGCGGATACGCTTCAGGAAACTACTTGCTCGTCAACGTCTGAATTGGCAAGAAAAGTGTCCACCATGAGGTTGCTGTGAAAGGAGATGAGCGCGCTGGCGGAGCTCAAACACAAAGAAGGACTGACACATGCCCTAAAACTGGCCTGACATGTCGAGGATCGGCGAGGGGTTCTGGTACGGGCATAGTGGGATAATAGGAATCCGGCTTCACGGATTCCGGAGTGCTATGTCTGTCCACTCGACAGAGCTACCACTTTATACTATTACCAGCCATCCAGTCTCCGCATAAATGTCATGAACACAGCGTGTTCGGAACAGTTGATCCTAGGCCGTCCGCCGTACTATGTCTACCGTACGGGAACTCTCTCGCGGCAACGCAACTCCATGATGGAAAGATACGTCTCGCGCTTCGCATCCACCACAGCATTGATGAGCGTGAGCGTTTCATCAACGTTGCCTTTTCGGCCATGTCCACTTCGTCCTGGAGCCTTGCAAACCACACCGGTATATTATTTAGAGTCGACTTGATCCCGGGTTCACCACTGGCTATAAGGAGCCTACCTTCTTCCTGCGCTAAACTTATCCCTCCACCACTCAATGTCGACCCATAATCTTCCGGAAACTTTTAGCTTGGGTGGGCTCAGCACTGTGCCACGTATCTGGACGGGCTTATGGCAGTTATCCAGTAACGCATGGGGCTCTGCTCCCGCGTCGAAGGTTCGCACCAGCATGGCTAGGTATGCAGAGCTTGGATACACAGCATTTGGTGAGCGGTTCAATGTATGAGATGATTGTGTTTCGTACTAAATTTTTCTTGATCCCAGATATGGCAAGTGACGTTCCTTACCATGTCCACAGTCAAATTGACAGCCGCCTATCAATTAATGAACTTACAGGGTTAGTCCCATCATCGGACCGTCTGAGGTCCACACACCGCTTTACCGGACATTGACGGGAATTCTCACAGCTGATCACTATGGAAGCTCAGAGATTCTGTTTGTGAGTGCTTCTTGAATACCGTCTGTATCCTGTCTATCAATATTTTCTATGCTGAGTGGATGGATACCAGGGTCAGTTCAAGCAGACTTCAAGTTCGGGTTCAGCTGCAATTTTTGGAGCCACAAAATGGTGTGTTTTCCGGCCAGTAGACATATGTACAGATATGGTCAGGTCTGCTGTCGAGGAACGCATGAATCGGATGCAGACAGATCGGATCGACCTTCTCCAGGTTAGTTTACCGATGCGGAGCTTGATTTCTCACTGACCACTTGTACAGTTCCACTGGCAGGATTATCGAGATAAAGGCTATCTGACAGCCTTGAGAATTCTCAAGGAATTGCAGAATGAGGGTTCTATCGTCTCTCTCGGCCTGTGTAACTTTGATTCCGTCAGGACAGATGAAATCTGTACTGAGATCGGTCGCAGTTCCATTGCTACTAATCAGGTGCAGGTGGGTCAGGATCTGACTATTATAGTAAAAACATCGGCTGAATATATGGATGCCCAGTTCTCCCTTATCGATACTCGTCCTCTTCATGGGATGAATCATGTTTGCGAGAAGCATGATCTGAAATTGCTCACGTATGGTACATTGGTCTGTGGAGTGATTTCCACCCTATTTTTTAGTGATCGCTGACTCGTTCATCCATCTTAGTGCGGCGGTTTCTTAACAGACCGATGGTTGCATAAACCCGAACCGGAACTATACTGCAATAATCTGACACCATCTCAACGAAAGGTAATATCAAGCGCTGGCTTCCCGGTTACTCACTCTGATCAAACGTGTCTACAGTATCTCGACATGATATTGAAAGCATGGGGCAACTGGTCGCTTTTCCAGTCGCTTCTGACCGCGCTCCGCCGAATTGGTGATCGCCATGGCGGGGCGAGCATCGCCAACATCGCAGTTCGGTGGGTTCTTGACCATGCGTTCGTTGGTGCCGTGATTGTTGGTGAGATTTCTATCGTCCAATTCGATCTCTGTCTTACTGCCGTACCGTCGTGAGCTGAACTGCAAATATTAGGAGCCCGTTTAGGCATAGCCGATCATTCTGAAGACAACTCAAACGTTTTTGCAATCAAACTCACCTCGGTCGACAATGGTGACATTGAGGCAGTACTGGCAAAGTCGAACGCCTGTCAGATGGTGACTACAATCGGAGACTGCGGTATGGAATATCGATGAAAGCGTCAACCCCTCCATCTAGCTCCGTTGATATCCCGTTTCTCCATCTTGATTCTTTGGTGCCTGTAAGGTCTTTAGATCACTCATATGTGGATCGAAGCAAGAGTTAACCCTCTGCAAAGTGCGCCCAACTTAAATCTGCCCGTGCTTTCAAGTTACGACAGCAACCAAATGAATAGCCATCTCTGTTATCATTGGGAGGAATATCTAGTATATGTTAGTCGTTGGGAAATTGTACAACAATGATCGTCCGAGTATGCTGTGTAGATGAGAACAAAATGCGAATAGTACTAAAATCAATGATCCAAAAGTCCGTGATATGTGCAAGGAAAGCGAGCGAGGATCGATAACACAGATACCAGATGGTGATGATGGATAGAAAATGTTACAATCTACTAGTCAATGGAGTACCCCTGATGGAGGAAAGGCGTTGTATAGGTTGAAGCTTCCGCTTAATATCTCGTAGAATGGTGGTCTTCGGCGACCAATCATCGAACGCATTTCGCAAGCGCGAGAATTCGTCAGCGAAGAAATGCGCTACGCGGTCGTCTGCTATTAAATCTCGAAGCGACCAAGGGATCTAGGTTGATGATTTTTAAGCCCGTGTGTTTTGACTAAGCTAACCCCGACATACCTCATAATCATTTTGCTCATTTACAGCATTAAATCCTTCCACTACGAGGTCCGTGCGCTCATCGGTACCATCCGTAGTTAAGAAAAGATAATCGACTGCTAACCTGCAAGCGACATCAATGAGGAGCAAATAGATGCAGATAGAGATGTAACACACGAATACGTAGCAGGCTCTTCGTACGCGGTAGAATGCCCCACACCACTGAGAGTACCTGCCGTAGCTTCAGACAAATGTGCCAAGAGCCCGCTATCCGACAATCCGGAGTTCATGATGCGTATGAGCAAAACGAGTAGGTTCGATAAGAAGTCAGAGGAACTATATTCAAGACGCGATTGATTACACGCCACATAGTACAAATTGTTTGATGCACGTACTGGTATGCATCTCCGTCGATATACAATGCTCTCAGGATCCTGGGATGTGATGCTGCAGTAAACAAACCCGAATATATGGGCACAACTTGATCATTGAGAGATGCGACGTAAACCATCTTAGTCTATTAGAATTGTAAAATCAGAACACGACGGTAATGACGAGGCGGTGGGGCGTACTCCGTGATCCATCACAGTCCTCAGCGCTTTGACATAGTTTTGAGACACCGGCGTCTCAGTATTCTGGAAGTCAAACAGTTCTCCAGCCGCGGCGTTTTCAAAGTACTGCGGTCATCATGATAGACGATAATCAATGCTACTATCCGACTCAACTTAGACCCGAGCTCACCTGGATATACGGCTGCAATAGAGAGCTTGTCTTGAGGTATCTTAGAGGACCTAGATGGATCCCACATAGCGCCAAACAACATATCTTCTGAGTTCGGGTCAGAGAAGCAGGTAAAGGAACGGATCCCCCAGGAACTATAGCGGCGGCGGTGCTGGATAGTGTGTCCACATTCCGTGGGGTGAGGATGTGACCTTCGCGGATAAGCTTGTCGAGTAAGTGGGTAACAACGATGGAGCCCTGCGAGTGCGTTGCGACAAAAATGACGTCGGCGGCATGTAAGTCGTCCACCCACTGCTCATTTCCAAGGAGATGAGTATGGACTCTGCGCGCGCATTGTTAGCGTTTATCCGATAATCAGATCGATCTGTCGCCCGGACAATACTCACTTTGCCACTTTGCGCTCAATTGTTCCATCGCCTTCCAAAGGGATCTTGGTTATCTTCTTGAACTTGAAACCATGATCCTCTTCAAATCTCTCCAGCGCCGAGCAACTCATATCCACGAACTTGCTACTTGAGGATGGTAACTACAAGCGCATAATCAGAACAGGCCACAGTCTGTCATTGAAGTTCTGACTTACACCGCCAGCGATGGTTCTGATGACAGCACCTGAATTTCGATAACGTCAGTTGGTGAACAAGAACCCTGGCAAAGTGAGATCCCCGGTCGGTTGAGACCAACAGACGTACCAGGTGACCATCCCGCAACGCCGATGACCACAACCCTACACTTCTCGTTCAACACCTCCGGGCTAAATGTCTGATCAATAATGTCTAGAGCTTTCGGGAGTTCGTTCCCAAATAGCAAGAACTCTTGATCTCGGTTTCTCTCCTTCTGCTTACCCCTGGCTTTCACACTTCCGTGGGCACGCTCGTCTCCTTTTGACCCAGAGAACAGCACACCGCTCACAAAATCGAAGGTCTTTCCCAGCTTTCCCTTTTGCGTTGCTGGGGGCGTGGGGGGAGGAGGTACGTTTGATCGCGGTGCAGACAAGAATGTATCTTTCCACGTAGGTAACACCAGGTTTGGAGGGTGAGCATTCGGGCCCCCCGGTGTCGATGTGCCAGACTTCCCTGACGGTGTGGGAGACGATGATCGCGCCATAGTGGGGTTTGCTGTCTCTTTCTTGATAGTCTCTGAGTTAGTAAGTGGTGGTGCAGGTGGGCCGGATTTCTTCGGCTCTCGTTCCTTTGAAGTCTGAGGTCGCGAAGGTGGCGACTTAGACGTAGGTGAAGAAGGTAAGGATGTTGCCTGCCTTTTCTTCCCAGCAACTATCATCATAGCCTGCGAAGGTACTGCCTGCCTCTCATCTGGCTTAGGTGTTTCCTCTTTGTCCTCTCGCTCGTCCACCTCCATCACTTCCATTCCATTCTCATCTCGTTCATGGCTCTCATTAGTGATCGTCTTTGTCAACAAGGTGTTGGACATAAAGAACGATGCCCAGCCGGACCGCTGCGTTGATATCGAGCTTTCGATCGGGTTCAGCAACGATGACGGTGACGGTGAAGACGGCTTTAAAGTAACCTCTTCCGACGGAGACAAAGTCGCCTGCGTCTGATGCGTAGTATTTGGTTCCGACGTAGGAAGGTCTTCTCGCGCTAATGCCTCTTCTTTGACCATCTCACTCTCTGTCTTAGAATGCTCGTACTCGTGGGCGTCTTCAAGCTGCTCCGCTTTCTTCGCACCTGGACTCGAAGGAACGACTGGAGATGTAGCATACCAACCCCACGGCGAGTACCAGGCCGAGCCCTGACTCATGATTGTCTCTGCAGAGAACAACGATGCGGGTTTCGTATTGCCAATATCGGGTGTCGTCTTGACTGTGGGACTGGATGGATCTTCAATCTTAGACACTGCCTCCGGTAGCGCAGCCGCCACTTCGTTACGACCTACATTGATATGATCTTCAGGGACGGGTTTCGATTGTTCTGTCGTCTCTTCTGAGCCCTCTGATTGTGAGGCTTGCGACGGGGCATTTCCAGAGTCATGACCGAGGTGACCGTCCTGTACTGCAGCAGAAATTGGATCACCTTGTGTGTCAGTGTCGCTCCAGCCGAGGTAGCCCCACCACGAAGAAGAGGTGGACACTGCTTGAGGCACCGTCGGCGCCTGTCTATTGTCGGTCGAAGGAAGATTCTCATCATTGTGAGGCGACGAAGGTGACTCCGTCATCGATATATCATTAGAATTATCCTGAGACTGAGGATGAGGATGAGATAGTGTTTCAGAAGATGGCTGTGGCGACGATATAGTCACATTTGGGATTGAACCGACGCCCTCTGATCGATGTGTAGTACATAAGCCATTGGTCTCATGAGAATAATAGATAACACTTACTGTTCGCGTCGGCATGTGAGCTCGCTTCATCTGTTTCCTTCATATACACAGTGATTGGCTTCTTGTTCTCTCTATCCGCCCTCACAACCTGCTCTAATGGTATCTTCGGCCTACCGAGCAATGGCATCCTCAGCATGAACCTGCTCGTCGAAGGGTTCAACGAAGACACCGATAACGTTCTCTCTCTCTCCTCCTCGCCACTCGGATGTGTAGGCTCGACTGATGCGTGTATAGGATCTACGAGTGCAGGAGCGCAGTCAGCAGCGGAGAGCACCTTCGCCAGATGTACTTCGTCGTCTACAGAAGAAATCACAGAGTTTGGATCGCTATTCGCGCGAGCACAATCAGGACGCTGCAGTGGGGGTGAAGACGGGCTCGTCTCAGCAATTTGCTGCGGACTGCTGGAGGGGCTCTCTACAGCCTTCATGTCCAAGGCTACACCCTCTGCACCATTCGTCTGCCTCTGTATATCCTTGCCTCGCGCGAAAGAAAGAGAGTTAAACCATGAAACCTTGGGGGAAGTCGATGTAGAATCTAGCTTGGCTGTAGTTGTTGGGCTCGCAGAAGGGAATGGCATGTTGGCTGGTGGATCGGGGATGACCACCAACGTGTCCGCAGTCGGAGCAGATTCGACCAGAGGAGTCGGTTTCGACGCGGTGCTGTCGACGGAGTCCGTCTCTGTGACCTCTTGGTCTCCATGGCCCTCCAAGTCAGCAGGTGGTGCAGATGCCACTCTAAGCAGCTTGTTCAACCCAGGGTCCTCGACCGCAGTCTTCTGTGGGTCCGTCTCGCCTGCTGTTGCTTCCTCATTGCGTTCATGCTTCCTACTCATCTCGTTGACACTGTATAAACTACCAGCGTCGCTGGAGTTGCTCACTGACGGCAAACCGTCGATTGCTGAACGCAATGGAGAGCCCTGTAGAGGCTGTGCGATGACTCGTGATATGCTCGTCGCTGGCTGGGTGGATCCCGACAAAAACTGCGAATTCCTCCACTTCGGATTTCGTCGAGTAGATTTGGTGGTCATAGAGGTGTAAAAATGAGGACAACGTGCATATTTGAACTCGTTGACGCAATAAGATATGGGGTAGACCACGTTTTTGGGTAGGATAAGAGCAAATCTTATCTAATAATCCACAAGAGGGCTTAAATATCCTTAGATATGACTTACTTAAAATATATTCAACTTGAAGTAATATTCGGGATCCGCTTATATATGTCTCTATATGGACATGCTGTGACTTTGGATCCTAACATATCCAAACAAGGCGCATTTCTTCGCTCCACGATGAATATTCGATGAATCTCCCGGTGGCACGTCAGCACAGTGATAGCTTTAGACTTGCATCCTTCTTTTATCACTCTGTCACATCCTAGTTTCTACTCTGAAGGACGATGCTCTGATATGCGCACCACTTATGTGAGGACTGGGATCCGTTCTTTGGCGCACTGCTCCTGCCAGTGAATCAACTTTGAGTTAATATGCGCCGTGCCAGCCTGACTAGCTTTCATACTGCTAGCGTTGATCTTCTACCGTGCAACCAGGGAGGCCCTCGATTATATATCTCTTTCGTAGGCGCTTTTCCTGCATCTTGATCCGAGCTTTCTCTGTAGTCCAACCCCAATCTTTTAGTTCCATCTGCCAGACCAATAGACCCTTAATTTCGTGACAGTCATCAGTGCTCAACTGTGCACTGCCGTCTACAGAGTAGCAGATTTCTGGAGGTACGTTGCTTACAATCTATATGAACCACCAGCTCTGACTCATTCTTGATTCTTGAGTGATGACAAAGATCTGCGTTATCACTTCAGATTCTACCTTCTATGTTCTCGCCCAAGATTCATATTCCTTCGTATCCAGTCCCGTTTTAGTTGTTTCTGGTCAGGGACACGCTATTTCCCCTCGGACTGGGTATCTGGGCTGCTCTATTGCGCCCTGGTCTAGCTTGAATTAGCAGTTCGTCTGACTTGAATCGCTAGCACGTCTGGAAAGCGATACTTGACATTGAAGACCCAATATTTGCCATGTCAAACGTTTGGAAGCCGGTGCAGTGTATGCACCGCCTGAGCGCCCACGCTATACTTCTCGTGGCCACAACGTGCCTTTATCAGTCGATCTTCTCTTAATGGCGATCCTCATTACCTCGGCGATTACTTTGTCTCATGAACAGCCATAAACACACGACTCGGTGGAGTAACAAAGACTGTATACTTCTGTCGGTGAGTTTCCCCGCTTGGCATAATTTACTTGTCTTATCAGTGCGGTCTCTCTTACGAGCGAAGTACAACCGCGCGGCGATGCACATCTCTCGCGCATCGCCGCTGCATGAATGGAACGGAACATCTTATCCCCTTAAATCAGGAACTCTTGTCAAATATCTCACATGCATCTCTGTGCTTCTTGTCCCTCAATTAGAAGCATTTCCTGATCCTATGTCGTACCGCCCGCAATGCGCTGCTACTACACCACTGACACTCCCATGAGCCAGTCTATTTCAAATCGTCCTCAAGCAGCCATCTGACAGATAAAACCAAGGAGGTTGTCTCTCCCAACTCATCCCTCTCACAGTGAATCCTAGTTCGACATCGCCTACAGCACAATGTCATCATCGCAGCAAGATGACTCTGCAGCGGTTATCCAGTCTTTGTATGTAATATCTCAGGTCTTACGATCTTATTAATCGCGTACTTGTCACTCATACATCTTCTAGCATCACAGAAAACTACATTGACTACGCACTCCTCGGTAAGGCAACATCATGAGTACGGTGTGAATTATCGGCTGAGCTGTTTTCCCGTTATATCAGCGTTGGTCGTGTATGAATACGCCGTCACATTCCACCAAGAAATTACACTCATATGGCAAAAGAAGTGGACTGCCCCTACCGTCCTGCTTATCTTCAGCCGTTACCTCATGCTCGTGTACAGCCTACTGCTGTGTATACCGACTTCATCTATAGTAGGCCGTAATTTCTGCGATTATAAACTCGTCGCTGACAACATTTGTTGACAGACGTGAGTAATCGGCAGTCCGGTTAAATGATCAAGCAATACTGAACAGAACCCTCCTGTCAGCGGATGCAACATCGTAGAACGTTTGATAGAAGCCGCTGAAACCTTACAACTGACAACATATGCTTGTAAGAAACTTAACGTACTATCCTCTTTCAAGGATTAACGGTCTAGGGCTAGTGTTCTCCGCATTGAGGGTGTATGCTCTATGGAATCAAAACGTTTGGATCATGCTACCTGTCTTAGCACTGAGCATCGTCCCAGTCGCAACGAACATCGTGAGTCGCTGATTGATGTATTATTTGTAGTGCTCACCTTTCGTCAGTATTATTATCGTATGCTTGAACCCATCTTCATCGATACTCCTATACCTGCATGCAACCTGACCACCAATCTGTCCGATGATGTCATATCTCAGTACGTCTTTTTACCGCCTCTGACTTTACGCTTCCATTTAAACGTTGCATCCACAGGCGTACGTGGCTGCGTAAATCGAGTTTTTTAGATGCTGACTTCCCAGAATAGTGGTTCAGGCAACTCGCATTCCTGTGATCATAGCGGATGCACTGGTTCTGGTACTAACTTGGATGAAGACATTTGGTCAGATGCGAGAAGCGAGACGTATAAAGATTTCGGTGCCTTTCAGCGCTATGCTTTTTCGCGACGGTTCGTCTCATAGTACGTTATCAAGCATTAACAAGCACTGACCGAGACCCTCCAACAGGCACTATTTACTTCTCGTCAGTACCCAAGCTCTAAAAGTTTTATGTCGACTTCATGTCTCCACTTAGATGCCTCCTTATAATGAATATTCTTCAGATCTTATTTGAGACCACAGTGCGTATCGTCACCTCACAATTCAGGACGACCCTCCAGCTAACTTCTATGATAGGTCTTCTTACCCGCAGGCGCATTCATCAACGCGTTAGTTCATCGCTTGATGCAGATTCACCGGGAACTTAACTCTTCTTCAGGCTAACTCCTATTCTTATCTCTCGGTTCCTGTTGAATCTTCGACAGTTTGATGAACATAGAAACGGGACAGAGACAGGAAATCAATCTTTCCAATTTTCCATCGCATTTGCAGGAAATCTAGGTGAATCTTTGACGCACAGCCTCTTATCCGACGACGAGAAGTCTGCGCTTCAGCCACACGTTGATGATGCCTCCTCCGAGGAAAATTCAACCGAATCCCCATCTTCTTCAGGGAGCGGGGGGACGCCTATTTGGGAATCGCAGGAAATCCAAGAGGTGTGTTCATGTGTGCTTGTCGTATTCTCATCAATAGTTTTGTTGAAATTTCTATCTAGATTGCGTGGGACCATATCGTCTAGGAACGAGACACAGTGATACCACGAATAGCAAATAGAGGCGCATAGTGTACTGTGTCAGATATCGGGCAATAAGTTGTCACCTTTCTTTTTGTTATTTTACATCAATTACAAAACAAGGGAATCATAATACATTTCCTACATCCATGTACACACGAGGTTAAAGATCTCAGCTTCAGCGGTTATTCTATATCATGTCGAGTGGTTACCCTTGATAAGGTCGGCGGCTTTCTCTGCAATGGCAACGATGACAGCGCAGGGGTGTCCAGTGACCTGTGTAGGGAACACGGATCCATCCACAACGCGCAGTCCCTTGATACCATGTACCCGAAGCTCGACATCGACAACACTGGTTGCAGGGTCCAACCCCATTCTGGCGCTGCTTATCTGTAAAGCCAAAATAAAATAACTCAGAAGAGGCCTAGATGCACTAGACATTATACATACGGGATGGTACTCGGGAAGTGCATTGTCGCGAATGAAGTCTTTGAGCTCCTCATCAGTGACCTAAGCCATATAGGGATTAATCTTAGTGATACTCATAGGATCATATATGGGACGCACTTGATCAGGATCAACATCGCCGACCCAGTAAATATTATCTTGGTGCCTACCCGCCTCCTGAGGCCTGAGGTCAAGCATGGAAGCAAGAGGTCCGGTGCGCGCTACTCGCTGCGCAAGTCTGACAGCACGTAAGACTACGTTCAGATCACTCTCTGAAACAAGGTAACTGAGGGATTTTCCCGTCAGCATAAGCAAAAAGTGCCACAGGGTAGAAATCAGAGCAAACTCACTTAGGGTCCACTACCGGATCTTCCCATGGGTTATTGGATTTCAAAGTGACACTGCCAGTACTTTCTGGTCTGAGATTGATTGCAAGCTACAAGGTTTAAGTCAGGATGATTAGGTAAGGATGCGAGAACAAACATACCATAGTTATCCCTACAGAGCCTGAAGGTGGATCATTTATCCCACATCCAACAGTGGTAGCTGGAGCCCAGAGAAGCTCAATGTCTGGTACGCCAGGACCTGAAGTGAGATCCTTGATAGCCAATTCCCCAGATGATTTCGAATCAAATGGAAGTCTAAAAAGAAATACATCAGGCTTTTCTCTGGAGAGATTTGGGGGCACCCACTTGGGATCATCAGACCGAACGAACGCAGCCGACGGTACACAAAGTGTAGACAATGGGCCTGTCCCGAAAAAATACCAGTTGAATAAGGCATGGATACCAGGAAAAGGTTTCCTGAGATAATCCCAAGTACCCGTTTTAGCACGGAAGTTCAATCCACCACTGCCCACGTGCTGTAAAGCCATAAATCAGCACAAGGACCTTATTCTATCAACCGACGTGCTTACGTCTGAAAGATACTTTCCAACTGCAGGGACATCTTTTACGATAGGGATATCCAGCGCTTGTAGCTCCGATGCAGGACCGATGCCAGAGAGCAGTAACAATTTGGGTGAGCCAAACGCTCCTGCACTCAAAATGACCTCATGTTTCGCCCATGCGTGATAACGAGGTGCAGAAGGGCCAGTGGAGACTTCTATTCCAATGGCGCGAGGTTCTTCGCCATCTTTCTGTTCAAATAGAATCTTGTTGACCTGTGTATTTGTGCCAATAGTAAGGTTAGGTCTAGCGAGAACGTCCTTTGTCAGATAACTAGTCGCCGTTGTGACGCCTATTATCGAGAAATGTTAGACAATGACTTGAGATGGGAACGTCAGCACGTACGGCGTCCATTCTCGTCAATCATGGCGATGAAGTCCGTTACCCCTGATGTACCGCGAGGAGTATTCGCGTCGCTGTTTCATCCTTAGCCCCAATTTGACTTCATCAAGGTACGAACCGGTACTAACTGAGTTTCGGGAATTCCCAGTGTTTTGCATGCTTGGAATGCGGCATTGCAAATGGGCTGATCGTTGTGATGATTAATGAGCTGCTAAACTACACAACTGGCACCTTACCGCAAGCGCTTCACGGGAATGCCCTGTGCTCCAAAGTCCGTCTTTGCCTCTCTCTTCCGCGTTTATTCCAGGGTAACTGGGATGCGGGGTATATTTCTCGGCTTTACGGAAGTAGCTGTGAAAGAAACCGTTAAATGACACAGAACGACTCATGTCAAGGATACTACTGACGTTTGCATATCCGAGTAACCCCACCCGGTGTATCCGAGGGAAGCCCATTGATTGAAATCTATGATGATATAAGTAAAGTCGTACTTCATGACAAAGAAGTGTGATATATATATATACCTTGTGGTGCACAGTGATGGTATATTGAAGCATTGATTGCACTGTAGGTGCTCGATGAATTGAATGAATGGAGACAAAGTCGCTTTTGTCCTCACGTAGTTCCACCCAAGATCTTTCCTCGCATCAAATCAATCTTCCGGTCGTGTAAAGCAGATTGAGGACTACAGAAACGACGTCAGTGATCATAAACTGACGCGAGGACTGTATATATGTGCTAACGTGCTCAAGAAGCACCAGTCGACGCGGGTGTTGAAGGTCTTAGTGAACGCAAACGGTATAGACGTGATGAAGTCGCCTTCATGGCTAGAACCGAGGCTGAGTGGTTCACTTGGCGCTGCCATATGTGTTACATACCTCTTTCCCGCCTCGATCAGTAGCACTGTGACACCCCTGTCTTCGGATAGGCGGGATGCGAGGACGCACCCGGCGGCACCTGGAAGTGCAAGTGAGCTAAGCATATATGTAGTGAGAGATACATACCACCACCGACGACGATATAGTCGTACTCCCGGATCGCATTTTTGTTCTTAAAGTCCCCTCTGTCGACACCCGCTGGCGTGGCGAATAGCTGAGGGTCTGAATGGATCGAGCTTGAGTGTCCGTTGCCCATGTTGCGTACGTAGGGAAACCGAGTTGAGGCACTGCAGCAGCTACTGCGGTGGTAGAGGACAGAGGGCTGGGAAGGATGACTGACTGGTACAACTCTGCGAACAGGACGGAACACGCAGTACACCGCTTCCGGGTTGATAACCTTATACTCGCAGGACGTTCCTTATTCACGAGCCTAGACGATGATCCAAGCACAAGAATTGGCTTGCCCGGATGATTATTTGATCGTTTCAGTTATGAAACTTTCTGGAAGGCTCCTATCTTTTATCAAGGATTTGTTGAGGATCATGATCGTATGTAGACTCCAGAACACCCGGCGAAGGCCGTGGGAGAGCGGTGACAATATTTGTTCCTGTTAAGATCAAGGGCCCAGCTCCTGCCATATACGGAGATGTGAGGCGCTCGAGGATAATCTCTTGAATGCGACTACAACCATCATACTTTCACTTCCCGTGTCTCCTCTCGGAAAGCCTCAGACGTCCATACAGCCTCATTATAGAATTAAAGGCTACGCTACATCCATTTAAAGGGATATACGACGATAACTGAGAACATCAGCATCCAGTCTGGGCTGCGATCGTCTGACTGGAAGGCCAAATGATACGCATTCCACGGATTTGACGCACGTTGATGACTTAGGCTAGACATTTTGATGCTCCGGCTACTCCTCGTTTGCGGCTCGATCACACTCTTAAACGACATGCATGCATTACTGCACTCGTGAGCCCAAACAAGCATACAAGTTGACACTGAGGAATCAATGGTCACGGTATATGCGCTGCAGCCTTTGGTGAGCATCGCGGTTTCATCGAAGATGTATATTACATGCGGTTAATAATAACCATTTGCTTCGTTACCAGGCGTTCCAGTGGCATATCTGGGTTTCCTATAACTATGCTCACATATACGCTTGCAGATTCATCTGTTGAAGTGAGGAGCTCCTGGCGCTGTCAGCACGTGCTGAGAGGGTTTGGGTGAGTATCAATGCTATGTTAACGAAGGTCGCTTATAACTATGGTTCCCAGTTCTGTATTAACTTGACGCTCTGGCATCGAATGTCAAATCCTACCTCTCCGCCCATCGACCGCGCATTTATGCTTTATACCGCCGTGGAAGTCTGGCCCACCGTATCCCAGAACATGGCTTCAGATCTTTCAGCGTAGGGCATTGATATCTCGGTGTGAAATTGAGTTGGCTGTGTGAGTACATGATGGACCAAGGTGTGTACCTTCAGACTATTTATCAGCCAATACAGGCCATGCATTAATGTTGTCTGTCAGAATCTATTCATTTTGACATGAACCAGTCAGAAATGCCTCTCGTATATCGACTATCGACTCCAGAGCTCACCCTACAGCATTGGCTCTGTACCCTCTAGAATAACGAACTCCCTTTTGCGCAGCACACTGCCACGGGTGACGCATGCCAGCAAGACGATGACACCTTCAACTTGAATTACCCGATGCGGAAGTTGCCTACGAATACGCCCAAAGAGGAAGTGACGTAGTGTAACAACTATGACGTCACGTTCATTTGCAGGTGCGCCATTACTCCAGAGGCTTCAGGGGCCTTTATATTGAGACACTCTCAGCGATATCTTTTCCCCACAAAACGAAGACTTTATCACGACCACCACCACGACATCTTCATACAACTTCCGACTTATTTCTCCATTTACATTCACGACTCACAATCTTCCCTAAACATGTCTGGAATACCCCCTCAACTCGACGCCGAGCCAGGAACTCCAGCTCGCGAGTGGGCGGCGAAAACCGCGTCTGCGCTTGATCCCTCTTTGACCAAAACAACCACTTTCACCACTACATCTAAGCCCGCGGGTACAGTCATGACTGAACCTGTAGGTACGTCCATGAACCCTACTACTCGACAAATGTTCGAGGAGAAGAATATGCGTCCGGGTACCATTGCCCCTGAGACCTTCAGCATGTCCAACACGATACCACCAAGTGTTACGACGCCGGGATACGAGGTTCCTGGTGCTTACCCAAGCAATGAGGATACTACGGCTCATGGCGAGAGCATCACAAACACCGCAGTCAATACAGCGCAAAGAGTTGCTGAATCTGTATCTAATGGTGCCTCCACGTATCTCCCTGCTGCTGCTCATACTGCCGCTCAGTATCTTCCCAAATCTTTCGTTGACTCCGTCTCTGCCTACATGCGTAAGTCATTCGAACATACCATCATCGCAGGAACAAGTTTTGATTTGAATTCATGATAGCCGGGGCATCTAACCCTCAAGACGAGGCCGTGATGGCTTCGGAGCACGATAAACTCCACAAGAAATCGTTGCCGTCCACTGAGCTTACTGGCCAACGTAACCGCGAGTATACCGAGGGCGTTGGCTCATTGCCCGGTCCGATAGTTGAAAGTGAGGTCGCAAAGTTACCCGACGAACGTAATGCAACTATACCCACCGCGGAAGGTGCTACTGCAATTGCTAAGGATACTGTTCACGGTGCAGCTCAGACCGCATACAGTGCCAAGGATCGTGTTGCTCAAGCAGGTATGCAAATTTTATAAGCCAGTGTTTCGCGTGAGCTAAATCTGTGATTAGCTCCCTTCGCTTTTGGCGCTGCAGGAGGCGCAAATACCTCGCTTCCTACCTCTGAGAAATTGGGCCAGCAGCCATATGAGCACAGTGGCGGTGTCGGCGCTCTTCCTGGTAACCTCAACGAGCCCGCCGTAGCTACTTTACCAGACCAGAATCCTCGTGGATCGACAGCAGCGACCTCCGCTTCTGTCGGCACACATGGCCGCACATTTGATACTACGACTCTGCCATCTCAGGAGCATGACATTGGCGTTGGTGGGAGTGTCAGTGGAGGCGTTGGCGCTCTACCAGGGAAAGCTGGTGAGGAAGGCGTAGCAATTCTTCCAGACGAACGTGGCGGGTCGGGCAAGTGGGAGCACGACGATTCCCGCAACCCAGGCATGAACCAGAGGAAGATAGAGGCGCGTCCTCTAGCGGATCCGAAGATTGGCGAGACGGCAGTTTTGGCGGATCGTGCTAGGGCTGCCGGTGCCGAGAAGCATGAGGCTATGGGCAACACCAGCTCAAAAGACACCGCTGCCTCCGTGGATGCCCCCACAACTGTCAAGACGGATACCGGCCCTTCTACAGGCGCTACTACTCCGAAGGAGAGTGCTGGTACCTGGGATACTCACGTGCACTCGAAGGCCACGCAGCGTACAGGCGATGCGGCTGGTGCTGCAGCCATCGGTTCCGCTGTTGGGAAGAGGGCGATGGAAAAGAAGGACGAAAAGCAGGACCAGAAACAAGCTCAGAAGCAGGAACAGAAACAGGAGAAGCCGAAAGCGGAGAACCAGGGCAAGCCTAATGAGGTGAGATTCCTCCACCTCAGCGTGTTTCGTCTCCTGCACATGTCGCATTGCTTGTCTGTCACTTATTGCTGTTTGCGGCCAAGATGGAGGATGGTCGTGGGGATGATGACGGTGCACACGACGAGAAGCAGGCTGATCTTCGTCATGTGACACTTGAACCCCGAGCGCATGTCTTGGGCACTGAAGGTGCAACCTGGCAAGGCGTAGATGTTGGCTCAGATGCTTACAAGCGAGGCAAGAATGTCGACATCGTGGGTTTACGGCTTTTGTTCTTTGCATATACTCTTTCTATGAATGTAACACTGATTTACGTGTCATAGGGCGGAGGATACGATACCGACTACCATCCTTCTCAACTACATCCTGCCAACGCCGACTATTCCAAAGAGCAAGCTCAATCTGACGACAACAATGAAGAGCCGTTGACAGGCGCCAAGCACGCAGACAGCAAGTTAGCTTCGCACGCGGCTGGTTAGCTCGACCTTATCATCAGTATATGCGTTTGCTCATGTGTCCGTCGCAGGTACCGGCTCTGCCACAGATCACGACGATGATTCTAGCAGCCATGGTCAGAAGACCAAAAAGGCAGGCTTCATGCAGAAAATGAAGGGCGAGGCGATGGTCCTCCTCGGCAAGGCCGAGGGTAAGAAGGGTCACGACAAGGTTGAAGAGGGCCAAAGGATCAAGTCTGGCCAGGCTGCTTCGCACTGAACGAACTGAACATCAGGAACTTTTGGGATAATTTGTACCAATATCTATGTGGTTGTCGCCACCAGAGCCTAGCAAATGTATCTGTAGTATTGTAACCATAGTGAGAACGTTTTATCGATAACTTCATCATAATCAATGATTTCATGCGCTAGTACTATGAATTGGCAATAAAGTATAAGTTGGTAGGACAACACTCGAAAACGAGTTGTGTGCACTGCGGGCAGCGCCTTGTATATCCCTCGGAAACATCTTAGAGAAAACGTGGGAAATGACAGAATGCCTCCACGTTTTTGATGCGAGAGATACCTTGAGAGATATTTTGAATGTTGCATATCTTAAAAGATAAGCCACGGAGATATGGAGAACAAAGAAACATTCAAAACACCTCTCAAGTATTTCCCGCAGCAGAACCAATGCGGTATTTCTTCATTTCCCACAATATTTCTCTCATACTTCTTGCAGAAATATGGGTGATTGCCCGCAGTGGTGCCTAGTTTTGAATAATGTCTTCGTTTCATAGATTTATTATATATGTTCCAATATTTTCAATATTTAAATATAATACTTATACTAATAATTAGTTATAATTTATTTGAATCACGCATAAATCATAGCCTCGGAATGATGAAACAAAAAATGAGGTGGGGATCGGCTGGAGGGGAGGAACAGCGCGGGATTCATTCCAGGTCTGCAGCTCTTGCATGGATTGTAATTTCGTCTACATTGGATATGTGGGTGATCGACCCGAATTATGAAGATGTATAGATAGATACAGCGTTGATTTTGTTTCTGCCTGCTACTAAGCGGCGATTACCTTTGTGCAGGAAACCTTGACTTTGTAGCAAACAACAAAACATTGAATAAGGAGCATAGGAATCACGGGCGAACGGGAATGAGACTAACCTTGCTACTCCACCTGATTTGTAGGAGACTCGCCATCTTCAAGATCCACTCCATTGGATTCTCGGGGTTGCGAGTCCAATTCAAACGAATCATCCTCCGTAGATGCAGGGTCGGTATCGTATCCAAGAGGCTCGCCTAGATTACCGGCCACGCTTGCAGGTATGCGGAATGCAGGGGCAGAGAACTGGGAAAAATTGCCCAAGGTATCGTCGTTGGAGTTGGCTGATTCGTTGACTTGGCGGAGATTTAGGATGAATCGCGACATAAGGATTGGAGGGGCGCTGTACAAAAAAGGATTATGTAAAAATGTGGATGGTGTACAGATATCTCAGTGGGAATGCACGAACTAGCTGACGATGGCTGAGATGTATGACACGCCCTAGGTTATGGTCAAAAGGATACTAGGTCGCAAGAATAGCGATATACTCTTACCACGAATTCAGATATCACGATTTGGGCAATATTGACGGACATAAGGACACTATGAGCGCGAACGGCGTTAATGTGATAAGGAAGGAAAACATCATAAAGCGAAACATACAAGAAGTAGATGGTTCCTAAGTAGTTGAATGTCAATCAATATATCACGACTTTGATCTGATGAGGAATCGCATACCATCTCGGATTAGCAAAGTGGCGTAGTTGACAGCAAGGTTCAGACGAATAGCTTCTCTTTTGATACCGAAAGTCTTGATCCATGTAAAGATCAGCACCAACGCATCGGCAAGGATGGCACTTATGCGAGTCGCTCGAGTCGCTAAACATATCTTCGTAAGCGGGACAACCATAAGTACATCACAGAAACGTACTCCTGCATAACGCCGCGTCAATTTGATTGGGGATACGAATCAAGTATTTTCACACGTACTTTGTAAGGGCCGACTCGGAGAGGGTACTAGTGACGCTACAAGCAGCGATGGATATCCCTGTTGGTAGCGGTGTTATAGAGGAGAAGTAAAACTTGGTACGCATTCAGTCAGACGCTGTGTTCTGTCCACAAATGACGTACTATGTTTGTGGCGACTGGAACAAGATTTAACGCTAGTATCAGCAGAAATAGTGCAATATTGCGGTTCCATAGTGCGTAGACCCGCAGTGCTGAGAAAGCTGGTAAAGCGTGGATTTCAGTAGGGTATGTGGAACGAGACACAATACGAACTGGCAAATACGACGAAAAGACATAGGCTGATGGCTTCGCTTAAACGGATAACTGCCGTGCAATTTATCCTGCTCAGACTTGAGCTATCGCACGTCAAAAACGAATTGCAATCTTTGTGCGTACCTCTATGACACATTATTTCATTGTCCTATAATATATGTATAGAAGGGCTCACATTTACAGAGTTGGGAGAAACGACGACAGCGCTATACGCGATCATGAGATATCGATTGAGAAGAAATAGTAGCGTCGCCCCAGTGAATTTGCGTTGCCATATCGTTGCCACCTCTTGCTGGAAAGTGATCACAAATTCGAACATCACAAGAGCTGGGTTGGGTGGGTATATTTATGAGTCGATGTATTTTAGGTAAGAAGAAGTGAATGACGGACCTGTTCCTGCTACTTCGATATAATTCCCCACTAGGCTGTGAAAAAACCCTGATCAGTATTGTCGGCAATGTCGAACTTGGCTTGCATGCACGCACGCTTGTGAAAGCTGAGAAACAAATTCTGCGATTGATGCAGATTCCGACATATCGCAGAAAGGCGTGGGGGAACTTCAACCTCTAGATTAACGGGAGCGTCGCTGGTGAAACGTACAGGTACTTAACGATTTACCGAAAGGACAATCCGAGTGGCGCCTCTGAAGGATAGATCTATAAATAATATCTCCGACTCAATAGGATCATCAACAGAAGCACTTGAGTTCCTGGACTAGTACGCATACCAGCATCAAAACACATCAAAACTCATCAAAATCGCGAGAGATACCAACTTCGTGATCACAGTTTAAGCGAACAACGTACTAGGAGCGTAAGAGAGCGTAAGCTTAGCATACACTACAGTATGAGGGAGCATCAGGCATTTCGGAGCTTCCGATCTGCCATATTTGTGGTGTTGGAAGAGCCTCGGGAAAGTGTACAACCTGCTCGGGATCCTTGACAGAATCCGGGCCCCGGTGACGCAGAGAATCACCTGTACAGAAAGAATATAAACACTCATGAGCACGATGGAAAGAAAAGGTCTCGCTACTCACCAAAAAGTCCTAGGTAATGAGAGTATGCACTGGGTGAATGGTCAGACAGGATATCCGTAGTCCGCCGGAGGCACCGAGACGCAGGTTCGAACCCTAGCTCGTCTGCAAGGGAGACTAGGGCCAATTTCGGGCTCAGTCCGAGTCCCCAATAATAAGCATTCTTAAAGTTTGTCTTTCTTCTATCCGAGCGCTGACGTACGGATGGACTACCGGGGCCCGACTCATTCTAAGAAAAAACTTCGATGGCACAAACACCAGGTTGAGCAGACTGCTGGACAAGGTATATGTTATGTATGAGTTTTACTACCGTCAGGCGTTTCGTAGGCAGTCTTGGCTTCCTAGGTGAATATCTCCTCCACTGTAGCCCAACTAGCTAACCGACTGGACAACAACCTCTTCAATTCAGTCGAGCCACGCATAATATTACAACAGTGTGCAGCGTACCATCATAATCCAGTATCCGAACACTGACAGTTCCTGAAATCGCTCATCAGGCTCTGCCGGCTGACCTGTCACCTGTGAGTTGCCAAGGTACCGCACAGAATAAGCTTATTAGGATGGTTGATCTTGTAGATACGTCTCAATGCATGGAGCGTAGTAAGGAGAACGGCAATATGAAGCTTATAAGAAAGGTGAGCAGAAAAATACCATCATTAATGTCAATGATAGTTTCTTATCCATAACTATTTATCTAGTACTTAACTCCAAATAGGCCTTGTCGTATAATTATTATTTTACCTTGGCCATTAGGCGCCATAAGCTTGTGTCGAGCGACGAGCGTTCTTCAAAGTTCAAAGCGAACCAAAATTGACTTGGTTCATATTGCATATCTTCCCCATGTTCAACCATCTCCACTAAACTCTGAATATCTTCGGGAACCCGCGGATATAGCTTTACAGAGGTCCACACCGAGACGCCTCGTATGGCATGTCAGTACGAACGAAGGCTGGTAGTGTCTGGAGTCTCTGGGATGATGAGGTGAGTGACTTCGAGGAACTGGACTCGCAGGCCGTCGAGAATATCTGGAGCTCGAATGGCAAATTTAATACGCGTGAGTTTTTCTCGTCATCTCAAATCAATGTTGTGGCATATAACGCGCGTTCTTGAAGCAACTTCGAGCATCATCAATGGCCGGAAGAGACGAAAAGTATGCCAAGTGTCTGAGTTGGATGGGCCTGGGGCCCACTCTCTGAACATCCTTCCTACCATGCCAATAGATGTCTTATACGAGGTGAGCCACGTGCGATAATGTGCTCTATCATTTTGTTTGACCACGCTTCTAGATTTTTACGCACCTAGCCCCGGTTGACCTGCTGAATCTTTCCCGCACAACAAAAGGTCTACGACAATTACTTATGTCGAAAAGATCGATTTCTGTATGGACCACGGCGCGTAAGGCGACCCCAGACGCGCCTGATTGCCCGTCCGACTTGTCAGAACCTCAATGGGCCGACCTCGTGTGGGGAAGCAAAGCCTGCCAGGTAAGATTTATCGGTAGTTGTTTTCATCTCTATCGTTGACAGTATGAATACTCGTGTAGCAATGCAACCGAGGAGCAGTATCTATGATGAAGGCTGCGCTTTTTCTCCGACGTCGCGCTTGTATGCAATGCCTGTCGGACCAGTGCGTATACCTTCAATCCAGCCTCTCCAACTAAGCTAATAGCTTCACACTAGTCTTATAACCGTAGACACCTTCTCATTAAAATTTCCAGACTATGACAGAGTGATTATGGACCTCATTCCTCACGCTCAAGGTTTGTTTCTGTAAAATATGCATAATGATCGTTATCCTACGCTTACTTCCCTAACAGTTACTAGTCCGCATACGAAAACGTGGAAGTATTTCTGGGACGACGACATCGTAGCAATGAATATACAACTAAACAGCTGTCGAAAGGCGGCCATAAGTATTCCTGGAGCCGAAGAAGCCTTAACGAGATTCACGAGCAGTCGCGCTGTTCAGATCCGCGCCTACATGCAGGTGTGTTCCTAATAATCTAGCCTCTCATTTATCTACGTTCCGTTGATGACTTTGTAGCATGCAGAAATGTGTGCGGAGTGGGCATCACAGCGAGGGTATCTACGATAGATCTAGGATGTTATTTTTGGGTTATCATGCAACCCGTCCCACGTTGTATGTTATTTATTCGTTTTGCTTTCGTTTGTGGACCTTCCGCTCTTAATTATAAGGCCATATGGCTTTTGTACTTGTACAGTCTGGAATTATACCTTCGTTCGGTCTGTATACAAGGGTCTATTTTTTCGCAATAAACATTTCCGGAAACTTAAACTTGCATTCCAATTTTGGCAAACACACAGGTGCTCGGCAAATTCCGACTTCTACTGGTCCTTCACTGGCACTCGGTACGTTCTTCCATCATCTGGTGTTCCGCTTATTTCCTCATTGACCGCGTGCATCATTCCTTCAGCTAACCCTAGGACGCTCACTGCAATTTGGCTGTACCAGCATCGCCATGTGCAATGTGTCTGCAGCGTGCACCATTAATCTCGGTCATCTGGGGTGGCATCCATCCGAGAGGTCAACAAGTTAGGACCTGTGCTCAGGAATCATCTCCGCAAAATCAAATAGCACCCTGCCCTTGGGATTCTATAGATGGATATGAGGACCTCATTGTATCACAGGTATAAGGTTGTTAACTTTGCCTCGTGGTTACCATGAGTCCACCCCACCCTGACCTCACAGGATACCCTCCACTAGATCCTATCACGTTACAAGATGTACGTCAATCTATGTCTGTTTAAACACGAGTACTGATTATCAATGAAGCTCTCGCACAAGCATTATCTACATTCGAGAATATGGCTGTGCGGGTCTCAAGTATCGAGGCCTTCGCGGAAATTACAGCTGTCCTCGTTTAGGGACGATCCTAGAACTTCGTCCAATCCGATAGCTCTTCGGACGATAGCCCAGAATAACGAATCCTGGCGCTAGTGGTACTGCTGCGAAGTAACCTTGCCCACGTTCCGTCCATTTCATGATACTATAAAAACGCCCCTGAAGCATGCATTGTGCACTTACATTCACTCTACCACCCACAACAACTCTTTGCCTCCTCTCTAACGCTAGCAATGCCTTCTGTTAACGGCATCCGACTCTTCCTTTATGTCATTCTGGTATTACTTCATCTGTTTATGACTCTCACAAACTCATGTTCGTATTCCTG
Source organism: Hermanssonia centrifuga (assembly GCA_001913855.2). NCBI lineage: Eukaryota > Fungi > Basidiomycota > Agaricomycetes > Polyporales > Meruliaceae > Hermanssonia > Hermanssonia centrifuga. The sequence goes on from MLYV02001259.1 coordinate 142,947, forward strand.
CCCTAGTGGCTCTTTTCAGCAGTGTTACTCGGCTTGACTGCTGCAAGGTTGCACTATACAACCCATCTGCCTCTCGGCGACCCTTTGAATAACGGGCATAACTTCTATGGTAAGGTTTTACCCAGGCATCCTAGCCATCCTTTTCTTAACGCTATCATAGATCCTATTGTGGCAGAATTGCTTGCGAGTTCTGCTCTGACGTTGCTGTGGGCTCCATGGGTGTAAGTTCTGTCATTGGGAAGTCATTCCATCACTGACGTTGTATACACGTGCTATCAGCATTCATGTCATCCACCGCACATACGATTACGGGCTAGTGTCCTCCTTCGCCGGAGAGATCCTTGGTCTGTTTGGCTTGTTCGTCATGTGGCTAGTTGGCGCAGCCATCGCTACGGTACGCTCCTCAAATCCTACTAGCCCATATAATGATACTGACCTATATACTATGATTCAAACAGAGCTTTTGGGGCTCCCTTGAATGGTGCCACGAATTCCAAGCATGTCGTCTTCTCACCGCCCTCGTAGCGTTTGCTTGGATGGGCTTCATCCTGCTCTTCGTACTTCTGATAATCAGTGTCATGTTCTCCATCGCCAACCGCGCGTACACTCACCCCTTACATGGACGCTATGATCCTCGCGCAAGCGCATATGCGCCGAACGTCTCAGAGCGTCGGGTCTAAATGTCCTGGGGACAAGGTCCACTAAGTGAGCCCCACCGATAGTAACACACAATTTCACAGGATGTACGTCTTCTCCGTGTCATCATCACAATGTATTCACCCTAGTGACTGGTTTCTTAATAATCTGTTTTACTTACCTTCGATTGGACAACTCGAAACCTTACGTAGCGATGTACTTTGATATGTATTGATAAAAATTGAAACACGGATGCTCAGATTGCCATCTGAACAATCGCCTGGTACGGAGAGATTTAATCAAAGTAGTAGTACCGCCATACTCCATTTCGGTGACAGGTGTTACTTGCTGGAGCCTATGAATGAACCCATAGGGTCAACTCGTTTCATAAATAGGGGTTGCAGTGTTATGCTTTATACAAGGCCAAAGTATGTAGCAAAAAGGTGAAGTCAATAATATTTACATCGAACGGACTACACCACTGGGACAGTCGCAGCATAGGGTTTTACATTACAGCTTGGCACGATGTGATGATCCAATATATCCGCAACAGTACTAATACATCCTCCAAATACGTGGCATCAGCATCCGATTTGGTTTCGAAGGTTACTCGTACAACACTTTATGATAGCGCACTGAGGTCTGAAAGAGTCCCGCAGGGAAGTGCCAATGGCATCCATACGGATAAGGTTAACTGAATGCCTGCTTTTCGAATGAAGGTTCGTCGGAGCATCATGTTCGGTCATCGCGCTGAACGTCAACCCAGCTATCCCTGCGAGACCTGTTGAAAACATTCAATACTGCTCAGGAGCAACGGGAGGTGTGGTATGCGTACCTGCCCACACCAGCGGTACTAGGTGGTCCTATCCACAACTTCACCGTCTTGACCTCAAAACCGTGGAAGTCAAGCTTCAACGAAGTTGTATCTTCGTGACCGGAAAATAGACGTAATTGCTTGGTCTCGTCCTCGAGCAAGTTCGTGATGCATGCTTTAGAGACCGGGATATGACTTGCAACACGCAGGTTGGCCTTGACATGACCCCCAAACGCCTCGTACAACCGAAGGACTACAGTTGTTGGTCCGGACTTATGGTCGTCATCCTCTCCGCGTTTGACAGTCTCAAGGATGATATTGGGGGCGCCTTCAACAACGAATGGTGCTCTGGCTTGCAGTAGTGGATACTGGACGTTCTCCTGCGGAATGGAACGTACTGCAAGAGGTTTAGGATGAATTTTGGTTGAATAAAGAGTAAATGTACCGTGCAAAGGAGAGTTGAAAAGATATGCTGCCACCGGGACGTCAGACTCCAAAAATGAACCTTGATGTGGCATCACAGCCCACGAAAAGGTATGCATTCCTACAAGCAGAGCAATCTGTCACATATGTCGACCATTAGACCGTGAGATGCCAACATACCTTGGTCTTGGTCGGCATCTGGAGCGGTAGCGGCGCGAAGGAGTGAGATACGGAGGACATTCCCTCGGCAGGAATATCCATACTTGGACTCTGACAGGATAGCTACCCCGTATCCAAACTCACTGAGGTCTGCAAACTGCACAGAGCATATTTCAACAAACAAAAGACTATACTATTGACTGATAAACTCACTTTATGACCGCAAACCTCAAACTTCGCCATATCCCAAGTTGTATTCTTATGGGTCGGTCTCTGCACATGACCGAATTGAGTCTCGTACGTGGCGTTGTCGTTGTGAATATCAAGCGGTAGTTCAACTATGAAGCCGTGAGCAATATTGTCTCGAACTAGGCGTAAGGGACGGCTTACATTTCAAAAATTCATGGCGTTCGTGCCAATCAACAATAGCATCAAAGATAAACAGAGATCGAGAATTGCTCTTGACAGTAGCTTATACGGTTATCAGCAGTACATCCACCAGGATGAAAGGAAGATAAAAACCTGCTATGGCGTCCAAGGAAATCTGGAAGGCATCATAAGTTTTATACAAGAGGCAGAAACAGAGTTCAGACACACCGTAACAGTGATGTTGCTCTTACCATACTTGATGACGGACCGGATAGAAGCACGGAGAGGGCCATCGGCTACTACAGAAATATCTGTGAACTCCAGTTGATGCGCGGTCTCGAGGTGATGTATTTCCACATCTGATCAAGGTGAGACGAAATACGAACAAATTGACGAACATGTCACGTACCCCAAGCATCCCAATAATTCGGGCGGTCATCGAAGATGACCAAGCCACCAGTGTTACCCTTAGTAATGAGTTCACGTCTGTTAACAGAAGTATCAGCGCTGATATCGCACATTATATAAGTATCACTCACTCAAGCTGAACATCAATGAGACTGGTGATCCTTCCCTTCGATACCGTTAACTGTACGCTGGAGTTTCTCAGGACGAAGTGATCGGAGTTGTTGGTGAACACTACAGACGACAGGCATCAGATCATGAAAAATCAAGCTGCTTGTAAAAGTCTCACCGGATACTGGCATGCAGTCTGCAAAGAAACCAGTGGGATGCGCCAAGTTTTCGCCTTTGGAGCAATCAAAGAGGGCAAATCCAGTCAAGCCATCTTTCGACCCCTGCACAACCTTAGACCTCATTTGAGGCGAAAGGGGAACCTGGACTACGTCACGGCGGGGGAATGGCGTGGTGTTGAAGGCAACGATGTTGCCAGGCGCTTTAACCGTCGCCGAGGTCAATGGGAGAGATTTCGGGAAGAGCGCTCCAAATGCTTCCTCAAGGAGGTACTCGCCATCCTTTCGTACTTCAGCATATAGCTTCTCTGCGTCATCGTACACCATGCCACTAAAAATTAAGACGGTAAGCAATGAGAAGCCATCAATTGATAGCATACTCACATGGCGGACCCGGGAAGAACTACCAGTGTAACGATTCAGTACCAAAATTAGGAGTCGACGAGAAACGAACTCACCATCATGGACTGTATATGGCTTCACGTTAAGTAATTGATAATTGTGCAAGATGTCGCAACTTACATTGGTTTAGGAGTACTTTCTCCCAGCAAACATCAATCTTAGATTTAGGATAGACGTAGTCATGCTTGTGGTATCTGTACAAAGATGCCAGCGTAGCAATATGCTTCATGATATGCCATGAGTATATGGAAACGGTGAACGGAAACAAATCTTACTTCGACATCTCTCAGTAAGATTTCAGACTTGCGGTTGCCCTTCTTGATAGAGCCTGGTGTGAGGCGTGAGCGGGTGGGATCAGGAGATGACAAATAAACTCCATACCATGCGACGTATATGTGCCTCTATGGAACTGGAATATAGCTATTGAGAAAAATTGGGCAACGCATGTGTCATCTGAACACGTACCTCAAGGTACAATTCCCCGTTCCTTACCGTCTATCATCAGCGTTCGCTTTTGCTCAAGGTCAAAATTTGAAATACCAGTTGGGTAACTTTGTTCCACCAATCGTGTCCTTGAGGACTGTGTCAAAGAAATCCTCAACAGAATGTCCCATGTCAACAGGAGGGAGCTCTCGAGATTCGTTGCCTGCTGCGCGGATTCGGCGAAGCTGGCAGAGACAAAGGATTAATTCGATAAGGCCAAACACACTGTCCAAGACTCACGTTCTCCAACATCTTGGATAACGGGCCTCCTCCGCCGTCGCCGTTTCCAAAGACAAGAAGCGACACATCGGATGATTCCAGATTCTACTGTCCTCAGTAGCAATCAAATATATGATAGCGAGTTTAATACCTTATGGTTCGTGACTCCCTTATTTACGTCGCCCACCGTTGCTTGGGCGGTGTATGTATCTGAAGGTGCTTCTTGGTAAACATGATCGAATTTAATGCATTAGTATCACTGACCGACAGGAGTCATGTGGCACAGAACTTGACTTCCGTCGATGCCGATCCAGTTGAACGTCGAGTGCGGAAAGACGTTGCTATCATGGATTTGTTTGGGTAAATATATTCAGTATAACAAAGGGTAAGAACATACATGTTATTCCTTGCAGTTGAGGAGATTAGTCGGTTTGATAACCTTACAGTCATTCATATAAGGCTTACCAAGACAACTTCTGAGTGAAGAAATACTTCATGTCCGCTAAACGAATCAACTGAGGGAGGGCACCAGTGAGGCCAAATGAATCAGGGAGCCACGCTGTGTCACACCGCTTTCCGAAGCGAGACTCGAAGTATCGTTGGCCATACAAGAACTGCCGCGCAAGAGCTTCTCCGGAAGGCATATTGGCATCGTTTTCGACCCAAGCACCACCGACAAGATGGAATTTCCCCTCTTTTACCTTCTCCTTGACGCGATCAAACAGGCGAGGATAAAGCTGGGGAAACTCGTGCATCAATTTGCGAAATCTTTGGTTCGACAGATGATGGAACGAACCTCTTCCAGCCACTTGAATTGTTGCGCCTGACTACAAGTGAATCTATGCTCAGGATACCGTTCCATCAGGTCCACTTGCGTTGACCATGACCGAGCGACCTTCTGCTGTGTAACGCTGTATGGCCACAGCCTGTAAAGAAGCCAACTGAGTAACTAATATTGCGCAGATAGTAGTGACAAACCAAGCGGTGTCGATGTGGCAATAGCCGATACCCCACACCTTAGGCTGCTTGACACCTTCCTGGTAGATCTTTTCTTGTTTCTTCTCCCAGCCTTCACCAAAGACGCCTTGCGCCGTCTTTCGGGCACGCCCGATGCTGGTTAGGTCATTGTTGTCAAAGACGTTCATGATCTCATTCGCCACCGTGAGCGCCTTATTCTGTAAGGATGTGTTTCCAGGTAAACTTTCTGATATTTCGCGAAGGGTGGTGAAATCCAGGAGTAAACCCCACGCTTCTTGATTGGGAACACATAGGTCGGCTGAGGACAAACCAAAGTACCTGTTCATCTACGCCATCTCTTAGTTTGAATATTTCCAAACATAAGTCTATATGGACGCACATCTGGAGGGGAGATGGTATCCCCGTCCCAGGGGACGCCGAACATGCCATTGCAGCTGGACTCGATCACGAACTCGTACTTGCCCTTCTTCACCGCGCTGTGCGGAATAATGAAGTCCACACGACGGTCACCACCGTAGCCCCCAGTGATGCCCTGGAGCGGCGTGCCGTCCTTGTCGTAGATCATAGCCTCGCAGCCAGGGTCAAATTCGACTTAAAGCGCGTCAAATTATTGGGTCAAAAATCGAGAGCAATTCGACCTACACTGAACGCGCTCATATTGCTCAAAGTAAGCGGGTATGTTCAGAGACACTTTCCACCAGTGGTTCGTCTGTTTGAGGCAGAAGCTCTCAGAAATCAGCCATGCAGATGATAAGCGACGCTCGCACCCCTGCAGAAGCGTCAGTATGTGCTTCAAATACCCGTAGCGAAGTACGGTCCTCGGGCTACACAGTTGATCCGCCAAGCTGCCGTTCCGCAGCAAGCGGGCCATCCGTATTGCCCTGGGACTGAGAGCACACTTCAAGGACTTGGGGATACTTACAAGAAGGTCCAAACGAATCCCCCTTCTTAGCTGGCTTGTACGTCTGCTTTAAAGCCTCGTCGAACGAAGGCTTAGACCGTCCAGGCGCACTCCATACTTCCAGCTTCACGTGATCTGCATCGTCTAACCTGTGAAAGAACAATATGGACGAGAGGTTTACGTCGGAGAAATGGCCTCCCGCGAAGGTACCCAGACGATTCTGGGTAAGATGCTTGATCCATTTCGCGCCCGGTCCATAATTCAAGTTTGGGTAATCTGGCAGGGGACGTCCATGGGTATGAAGGTGAGTCATTCTTCGTCAAAATATCAGTTATACCGGCCAGTCAATGGTGGGTATGTGGTGGTGGTTATGTGGTGAGAAGCAGACTGAAGGTTGCATTCCCCAACATGAGTGATGCTACCCACGGCGCCGGTACCGGACCGGGTTCGGAAAAGATAAGTCAGGCTCTAAAAGTCAACTGAAATGCAATCAACACACGGACTTACAAATCACTTATTTGCGGGCCGTATGGCGGCGTAGGGCTTACCTTCCTACCGCCCGTCGCTCCGGCAGCCAGCAAAGTACGACCTGCACAACGACCGGCTTGTCTTACACGACGGCGGACCACTAGCGATCTTACAGGCACGCGGAGGCTGCCGACAAAATGCCTTATATCTTCCAGAGACACCCCCGCTATGTTGTCGTCTTCGCTGTTTTCGTGATCTGCTCATTCATTTATTTGACTACTCCGTCCTCGCCAAACGTCGACCCGTCTTCGTTCGTTGGTCTCCCTGGAGATCCCGCTCTGCCATCTCGGGTACAACATGCAGAAAGAGCTTATCAAAAGGTTGTTGAGAAGAGACAGGAGCTCATCAAGAAACATGGACCAACGCCTTCCCAAGTTGTCATGTAGGTTACCGACTGCATACGTCCCCGCCGAGATTCACGAATTTCTCAGGTTTCCTCCAGACCAGAACCCTTGGCCAGCTTACACAGTTTGTAAGTTTGACTTGGAGATATTCGCGCTAGATACTCATGTTCATATAGGGGACTTCTTCCCGGCTGCCTTCAACTGCCCACACGAGCTTGAACGCATAGGAAGTTTAGGGGATGGAGGAAAGTGGACATGTGGCGTCTCTCGTATTGCGGAGAAGCCAGACTGTATCATCTATTCATTTGGTGCGTATTATATGTATCTTCATATTCGAATCTATTTTCATGAGACGCTCATTCTATTAGGTACGGATTGGGAGTCCGCATGGGAGGCCTCCGTGCTGGAGAACACGGAGCATTGTGAAATTTGGGGATACGACCATCAGACAAAGTCTTTCGGTCGACAGGTCTCACACGCGTCATTCAGCAACAAACATCGTACCCATTTTACGTCGCATGTGCAGCTTGGGCCAATTGACAAACATGCCAGCGGCGACGACCCCAAACTGTACAAACTCGATACGCTAATGAACAAGAACGGACATACCTTCATTGACATCTTGAAGGTCGACATCGAAGGTTACGAATTCGACACTTTGAAGGCAATTGTAAGACCATACATCCAGAATGGAGAGCCGTTACCGTTTGGCCAACTGCAGATTGAACTTCACGTTTGGAGCAAGAAGTTCTCTGACTTCTTGACCTGGTGGGAGATGCTGGAGGCTGCTGGGCTGCGTCCTGTCATGATGGAGCCGAACTTGGTATACGTGAACTATAACAGACAAAGTGGAGCCGAGCTGGCGGAGGTGCGTCGACAAATCTTGTCTCTCGTAAATCGCTAATTTGTTCCTTCAGTATACCTTCCTCAACATCAAGGGCGATAATATTTTCACCTCCGACGCGGTACGCGCTTATGTTCCATCGGAAGACACGGACGAGCCAAAAGTGCAATTCATCCGTCACGGGCCTCGAGAATGAACTTTACGAATCCGTTCCACCTAGATGGAATATCATGCCCCCAGCAATATACCCATACTATGTTGAACATTGTACCGTCACAAAATCTGCCTCGTCTAGAGGCGGCAGAATGTAGGAAGAATAGGCACGCTTATTCACTAAGCTATGCCATTTGATGACGCATACTTGTACTCTAATCAGTTGTGCGTTGGATGGGCGATGAAAATAGGCGTATCGGGAAGAGGGACCCACCAGGTGATGTCTATTAGTTATATCTATATAATCAGATTTGGATTCATCAGCTACCTCTGTTGTGACGAGTGCAGATGGAACTGCTAACCTAGCTGCTTTCAAGCAAGTTGCGTTTACATGACAATCCTTCTTCCTCCTAGTGTTGACACTTACCTCTCTCATTGTTGACGCACTGTTATTCTCCGCGCCTCTTCTGGAGTATAAAGCAGATTATTTCGTTATTTTTATGCCACTCATCCGTCTTCCGTCTTTGATTGAAGAAGAGAAACATAATCTCCATATATACTGAAGCTCTTAGCAGATTATCTAGAAACTACATAGCCCTTTGAGGTGCAGATTCATTATGTGGTCCAGCAATATCTAGTGAGTGCATCGCCACGAGAATGTTTTTTATTGCTCAAAGACCTCTAATCATCTCGTCACACAGCCCAACACCATTCGATGCCGACAGCTCCATTCCAACCGTCTACGACGAGACTTATCGCGGAAAGTCATTCGCGCAGCCAACCATCTTGACTGTGGCGGAGGGTTTTGAAGCCCATATGTCCGGTCGTCTAGAACATCACGCATATGGTACAGACGGCTCATTCCAGATCTCCCTTGCAGGCGGAGAAGGGACTTACATCAGTCAAGTACGCGATTTCATCTTCTTTTACCGCCACAAGGATCAACTAGAAACATAGGAACTGCTTGATGCGATCCCCTTCACACGCCGTCCTGCCTTGAACAGGGAGGACGCAGGCCGATCTATTGCAACTACGTGGTGGGCCGCGACTCCGCTGCAGTCCGTCGGCAGTGTTATGCTTCCTTTCACCGTCACGAAGTTCGGGACCAACGAACGTGTGCGACTGGTTGTCTACGCCTTAGTCGTTCCTAACCTGTTGATCAGCATGGTCATCAGTTGCCACACGAATTCTTTTGTACTTCGTCAGGATACATGGGGCGGAAGATATATGATCACAATGGATTTCGGTTACGGTGAACGGATGAGAATCAATGGGATGTGATCAGGTAAGACTAACACGCACATTAATATCTTGTGCCAAGCCTCACTCAGAACTTCACAACAGCAAAAGAACGTCGAGCCAAGAATCTGAAATGGAGATGTATATGATATTTATGGACATTATCTTGTAAGCCTATGCTGCTTTGGAATGTATTTCTGCAAACTCTATGTATGGTTCATTTAATGCAGTCTCTGTACTTCCGCATGCAAGGTACCGCTATTGATAACAGTGAAGCCCTGCAGGAGAATGTAAAATTAACATTAGACAACTTGGACTTGCGGGGACCGAAGACATGGTTAAGTTATGTGGACATGCTCTTCAGTGGGTCAGGCACAAGAAGGTCCGCAACGGCATCGGGGAAGCATACGCCTTCTTCACATACGACAAGCTGGGAACTATTCATGCATACTCAGGATAATCCGTGAGGTTTTCCTTTGGTGGCATTCGTTTGCCCACTGGCACTGACCTGCCATCAGTGACATCGTCAACTATGCGAAGTAAGTGCAATCATTTATATATATATTTCATTTTTTCAGTCACTAGCAATTAGCTCCTTTAGAGCGACAGACAAGAGGACGAATAGATTCTCCTCTTTCTAAATGCTTTTGGTTTACGAATCTGATCTTGGCGGGCGAAAGTCGGCGAAAACCTTGATGGCACCTGTAGCGGTTTTCGACCGGCGACCGGTCATTCGACTTTGACAACACTACCTCAAGCAATTGCCGTTCGACGGACGCCCAGCATACTGTCAACAACATTAGTATAAAGCCTTATAAAGTCAAGACGGTACCCTCCTACGGGAACACCTTAGAGAAAGAGAAAACGTGGAGAATGAAAGAAGGTCCCCACGTTTTTGATGTGAGAAATATCTTGGGATATATTTTGAACGTTGCATCTCTTGAAAGATAGTAGCTCACGGAGATACAGAGAGCAAAGCAACATTCAAAATATCTCTCAAGTATTTCCTGCAGTGGAACCAATGCGATTTTCTTTTCATTTCCCTTGATATTTCTCTCATGTTTCTTGCCACGGAAGTACGTGTGTTTGCCCGCAGTGTGACATACAAGCGAAGTGATGCCTACTTCGTGGTTCCCTTCTGCTGTCACCCTTATCCTGAACTGACTTCTATCAGACCGAACTCGGCGTAAGTGGTTTTCGACGACCGGTCATTCGACTTTGACAACAATACCTCAAGCAATTGCCGTTTGACAGATGTCCAACATACCTTCAACAGCATTAGTATAAAGCCACGATACCAAGAGGGCAATCCCTCTGTACCAGAAGACGGTAGATTGCTACCCGAGCCCCTCTTGCGCGTCGAGTCTGCACACAACTTTCCACCCCTGCCACACAAGCGAAGTGATGCCTATTTCGTGGGTCCCTCCTGCTATCACCCTTATCCTGAGCTGATTTCTACCAGTGTACACAATGCCTCTATGTCTCAGGATAAGACACACCCTTTAAAGATCGTTGCAGGAAGTTCTCTAGTGAGTGATGTCTCATTTACACAGGCAAGGTTGTCGCCATTAACTCCATCACTAGGCTACAGTGGCTCGAGATGCAGTGTCTATCTTCATGAAGCGCACTAATATGTCGATCCGCGACATTATACCTGACCTAGATGGTGTTTTAGAACACCGTGTCAGGAATATTGTTGATGGGTCACGATGGAGCCTAGGAGTGTCTCCTCAACGATATGAAGCATATCTCATGGCCTCCGTAAACATATCTGGCGCCGCCTATGGGCATACCCCCCTCGATGTCCAAGTTCACATTGCGCTGTATAACATCATGGTCATGTGCATAGATGACTTCACCTTTGATCTACATGCGCTACAGGAGTTCAGTACGAGGCTTCATTCAGGCTTGCCCCAGCTGCATCCTGTGCTCGAATATCTGGTGGATATCTTGCATCGCATGCCAGATTTCTACTTGCCGTACGTTTGCAAGGCGATCACCTCCTGTACCGTTGATTTCATCAACATGAATCTCTTTGAAAAGGAGACCGAAGATATACCTTTATGTGGACATGCTCTTCGATGGGTCAAGCACAAGAGGGCCCTCAATGGCATCGGGAACGTATACGCCTTCTTCATATTCGACAAGTTCTCATTCTCGGACATAAATGCTCATATTCAGGCTAATCCGTGAGTTTCCCCTTTGGTGACATTGGTTTGCCCACCGGTGGCACTGACTTGCCATCTTCTTACAGTGACATCGCTTTGGTCATCAACTACATGAAGTAAGCGCGATACTTTATTATTCCAGGATTTGTCAATCCCTAATAAATTTTACTCAAAGCGACGTCTTGTCCTTTTATAAGGAGGAGCTTGCCGGTGAAACCAGAAATTTCATCCATGATCGTGCCGTGGCCACCAATAAGAGCGTCATTGTTGGGCTTACAGACACGGCGGATGAGACGTTGGCCGCACTTCAAGCAGCTCGCAGCATCTTGAAGGGTCAGAAGGAGAAGGACGCTATGGAGCAATTCATGGTTGGCTATGCGGTCTTTCATTTTCAGTCTGAGAGTCGCTATTATCTGAAGGAGTTGACGGGATCCGAGTTCATCTAGTACTAGATTGCGGAAGTTCTATTTGACGAAAAATATACACAATCTAGGAATATCCGAGTCTGTTAGTAGTGGGATAGTACTATTAGTATGATAAATTGTACACGATTTGCTCATTACCTTCAGGAAATCTGTCACATATAATGATCCGGATCTCTTCAGCGGCCTGGACAAATAATGTGAGGACTCAAACAATTCGGAGCCAAGTATACGTCGTAGAATCCACGAGGGCCCACATATACACTAATTTAGCAGGTTTTCCTTGTGGGCTTGTAATGCAAGATGTGATAAGACGAATACTGGATACAAACAAAGCTCAATGGCGATGTATACTACTACAAGATGATAGATAGATGTGGTAAATATCCGAACTGAGTCCACCGCAAAAACAAACAAACAAAATGCAATTAGAACGTCCAGAATCCCGAGACAGTCTCCAAGATATGCCTAGTCTGCATTTGTAGGTCTTATCCGACACCCCATACTTCCAACGCGACACATTCGAAGATTGTGCCTTCACCTTGGCGGGGACCAGCCGAACACAAGGGTTCGTTGTCAAAGGTAGGGCAGGGTGCCGAGGAGCCGTCTGACAGTGTATCGTCGAGGTACAAACCGTAGTGCCCATCTCTAATGAGAAAGATTAGTACATTTTTCGAGTTTGAAAAGGTATGGACATACCCTCCGCCAAAGGAGATGTACTCTGGTTCGCATAACGAGACGTAATCATTCTTCCCCGTCCACTTGAAGACTTGTACTTTCTCGTCAGGTAGCACTTTCCACAGGAACCTAAAATGAAATCATGCGGGGATGAAAAATGATCGGAAATAAAAGACTTACGATTCACCGCTCCCGTAGTATGCTCCTTTAGACTGCTTGATCCCCTCAGTCATCCATGCCCCGAATAGCGCGTCATTGGAGTCCTTCATGACAACCAACGTGCCCCCCATGAACGTTTCACAACGTGTGTAGAGTGTGTTAAGAGAGATTCCGTGTTGATCAAGACTGTATAGAAGTGTCCACGAACGAGGCAAACGCTTCAACGCAGGCAAATTAGAGCGGATCTGCGCTTCATGAATCAGGAATCCCTATCCCGGATATTGAATGATATGACTTACCTTGTCTGCCAGTCCAACGGTCAATACAGGCGTTGTCGATTCCTTCCGACCAACAAGCCGCACACTCACACGCTCAACGTTTTCTTTATCAAATTCGAAGCCCTTGTTCCATGCCCGGTCCCCGACAAATCCAGGAGCGCCAGACGGAGGGATGTACTGCTGCGGAGCAAAGGGTGTACCGTGTGTGATTGGGGCGGGTAAAGTTGACGCACGCGGGTTTGTATCAGACTCTGGTGGAGGCGTAGACGAAGGGGCCGGTCTTGAAAGAAGGGAAGACACCCATCGTGTAGGGAAAGACGACGGAGAGAACGAAGAAGGCATGAAGTAAGATTGAGCCCGCTGAACCTCGGGTACGGAAGGTCGCATTGCGGTAGGAGGAAGAGGTGGTGACCGTGTATATGCAGAAGTAGGCTCCGTCCAATTAGACCGCCTTGTAGGGTGGGTCCGTCTTTGAGCGTCTGCGTCGTCAGATGAAGACCCGAGGTCTAGTAATGGTTCTGAATTATTGCGGGAGGACCCTGGGATAGGCGTAGATGCACCGGAGCGGCTTGTACTCGCATGGAAGTACATTGGATCGTCCTGGTGCTCAAGAAGTTCATGCAGCAACCCACCATTTGGCGGCATCGCTTTCCGGTCAGGTTTAGGCGATGGAGTTGACGAAGGCGGTCGGTCAGATGGCATGAGAGGAGGCTCTGCCCGATTTCCAGCACGCAAAGGAGGTGTCCATAGTCTGTCCTCGGTATCAAAGCGTAGTAAATCTGGAGTCGATCGGTCTTGCGCAGTGGGCAATCCAGTTACCGTAGGCCGCAAAGGCTGCGCAGGTATATCGCCGTCTGCAGCGGACGGAGATCGCGAGCGTTCAAGGAGATCGAATATACTGAGCTCTGAGTCAGGTCTTGATATTGGCTTCGATTCTGAATTATTGATCGTAGGTGTTGCTGATACAATCGAATATGTTGAGGCATTGTGTGGGGAGAATAAAATAATGCTCATGCATACCGGCACGTAAGAAATACAACGGATCATCCTCATGCCTCAATAGTTCCTCTAAAAACCCTTTCTTATTCTTCTCTGTCGCTGCCTTCACGCCCTCTGCGAACTTGTCGAAGAATTCAAAATTTTGTAACGGCGAAAACGGTGAAAGCGGCACCACATCTGATCCAGATGCCAACTGAGAGAGTGGATCTTCAGATGAAGGGACAGATACAAATGAACCAAAGTCCGAGTCTATGGAAGATGTTCGCGTGTGACGGAAAGTAGGCCTGGACGCCGTTGCGTTCGCTACATTGTTTGGTATAGGAGGAAGTGTGGGTGAGGCTCGAGGAGTTGCGGGGGAGAATAGCGTTGAGAATATGTCGTCCTCTTCATTCTTAGTCTGTGGCTGATCCTCTGGGAGGGGGATTAACGGCGGTATAGAAATGGCTTGAGGCATTTATGGTTGTGTGCGCTTGGCATCCGGATTGCGAAAGTGTTGGGTCACAAGTGCAGTTTACAGGTAGGCCCGCAATACATTGATCTTCCACAAATATTCAAAGCAACGTGAAGAGTAGAATGGAACGTGGGGAACACGGGGTTGAAGTAGGGTTGAGGAGGGTTGAAGCCGTAGCCTGTGAACAGCCTGAGCTTGATTTTTGTTAATTAAGTGACATTATCGTTCAGAAACACTCACCTTATCAAAGCTTATCAGCATTGAATAAGTTATCAAAATAACTTTGTTAGATTGACTAAACGCTGAAAGGTTGGGCGGCCATCGCCGAATTGTCGAAGCTCCGCCCGAAAACGAGGCATTTTTGGCCAATCACAAAAAGGCCTCAATCCGCCCCGCAAGAAGCGCAGTTGCGTCCCCTCTCTCCCTACAACGTCAACCTTGCTGCTCTGTTGCTCCTCGCCGTCCCCGACATGCGACTCACTCTCTTCTTTCTTGCACACATCGAGTGAGAGCGTAGTACTCACGAAGCTCGATAGTTCACTCATAACCCCCCACTGGAATGTACCGCTGGCCTAGACCTCGCCACATTGATCACTCCTCGAACTCTCTTTTACCTGCTCGCTATCTACTCTCACAGCCGCTCTATATTTCCCTCCAAACGTTTTTTCCAAATGTTACAATGACCGACCGAACACAGGGACTCCTTCAACGGCGCTCCAACTCCAATTGCTAGGATGGCTTAGGCATCACATTTCGCCTTTTCCGGACTGGGATGGCAACAATGGTGGAGGACGCTCAAGCCGCTCACGATGCCTTGCCAACATTGTTACATATCACCATCTGTCAGCCCGTGACTGGTTGACCGCTGAGGCTCTTCAATTTATCTTGCGATCATACCACCTTACCGTGGGATGTCGCACATATTCTTGGACATACATCGTATGGCACAAATTTCAAAGCGCAGTTGACTCGGGGCGTGCTCGGGAACTGATGTCTCACGGTGCTGTCGACCCACCCTCGTTTCGCTTTTTTTCTTTTGGGAAGCCTTCGGTAGGGAGGCATGGAGAGGACACTCGGGAATCTGGGCCAGTGAGAAAAGACTGAGGGTTATTTTATTTTTGGAGGAGCGTTCAAGGTAAGCAAGAGGGTTCACGGTCGCCATAAGGTTGCCCCGACTACTCGCACTTGGAATTGTGTTTGTGGAAGTTTGGCCTGATTACGTAAGGTACGATAAGACCATCTTCTCTTTGCCCGTTTCCGTGTTATTCCCCAGCAGACCCTTTTCTTCGACCCGCAATCCAGCAGCTAAAGCGTCCTTCACTCCAATGTCGTTACTGTTTCTGTTGAGTCTCGTTCCTCTGGTCGCCTCAGCCGATAATGGCATGGACATGTCTATGGATGGGTCAATGAACCTTGCCGTCGGCCAAATGCTACCGTACCTCCACTTCACATCGGGTGACGTACTCTGGTTCCTTGGATGGGTACCTCAGAGCACTGGGGCGATGGTCGGCACTTGCATTGGCCTATTTCTGCTGGCCGTGGTAGAGAGATGGATTGCTGCGTGTCGAGCCATCATGCAGGCACACTGGGCCAAGAGGTGAGTAGTTGCATGTTATATCAGTTTCATTACTAGCTGTTCTGACAGTGGGCGTTTTCTAGGGCTCTTATCGTGCAAGCCAATAAGATGAACGGCAGAGGTCTTCCCCTCTCGTCGTCCACCCCAGATCTGAAGAAACAGACTTCCTCCACGTCCACTGTAATCAAGGAGGCTGCCACACTTCGAAGTGCACTACCTTTCATCTTGTCGCACGATATCGTTCGAGGAATTTTGTATGCTGGACAAGCTGCGCTCCAATACGCGTTCATGTTAGCCGTCATGTAAGTCTCACAGCCCAACAATCGACGATTTGACTGATATAAATCAATATCCAGGACGTTCCAAGTCGGTTTTATCTTCGCGATCGTGGTTGGCCTTGGCGTGGGCGAGACGTTATTCGGTCGTTACGCCATCCATGCTACTCACATCGCGTAGTCTCAGGAAGATGGAAATCAGTACTATGTATAAACAGTGTATCTTATCTGCTTCGATGTTATCCGGAATATGACTCTGGTTTCCCCGTTTATAGTTGACTCCCTATGTCATGAATATGGGGTTGCGCAATTCAGAGGGACCGGACATCTGGCAGGCATTGACTCGTGTCTCGGTTCCAGTGGAGGTGACTCGAGCGACGAAATAGTACTTTAAACCTTCGGGGCCAAGTGCCACCATCTCAGGCTCACTCACTTGCAACATGCCTTTATCCCGCGAAAGCTATGTATTCTTCTGGCGGATAACTTCGCAGTACGGTTGGGCATCCCAATGGTACTACTCCCCGTTCAAAGCCCGCATTCAGTTCGAAGTAGATTCGCGCATCATCGACAGTGAGACAGACTACGAGTTTCCAACGTGCGAACACTGGATGATGGCAAGCAAAGCTTTACTCTTCGACGACAAGGAAGTGTTCCAAAGGGTCATAGACTCGGATGCAACCGATATGACGGCGGTAAAACGTTTGGGAAGGGAGGTCAGGGGGTTCAATGAGAAGGTCTGGAAGGCGGCGAGGGAAGTGATTGTTTATCAGGGAAATTTGGAAAAGTTCAGGCAGAATGAGGAGTTGAAGAAGGAGTTGCTTGAGACGGGTGAGAAGATTATTGTAGAGGCGAGCCCGAGAGACCGGATATGGGGAATTGGGTATGGGGAGAAGAGGGCGCTGGAGGTGAAAGGAAACTGGGGGCTTAATTTACTGGGGAAAGCTTTGGAGGAAGTTCGTAGCACTTTGCGAAAGGAAATGTCGATCTAACGAACTGCATTGCCAAATATGACTATTTACAAAAACCACACTGGCAGTAGTAAGCTCAGTGTCATGCCCTTCTTGAAAGACGAGTAGCAAACCGGGAACACCAGGTGCGATGACTGAGAACTAATTTAGCTTGCCAGTGGTCCTACCATCTGCTACATCTGTAGATACCGTTGTCAGCGTAACCTGAAGGTCGTATTAATGTCGTAGCAGTCACCAGCTGGTATGAAATGCTGATTACCGAGGCGCTGAGTGAAAAAGATTTTTCACCTTGTTTGTTCAGAACAAATGGAGACCACTTTCAGTCTTCAGCCACCCGAAATTCCACCAGTACTGTTCGCCCACCTCTTCTGTCATTCATAGAGAGGACTTTCCGACAAATCTAGTCAATTATGTCGGATTTTGGACCCCCACCTGTTGTTCCACAACAATTCCAACAGTACAAGTGAGTCATCTTGAGTACGCGGCTCAAAAGCGCAAGTGTGGCAATTAAATTAATTTGGGTTTCCTTCAGTTCGTATGTGGAGGATCCGAAGTGGCAGAAGAAATTCTCTATCATATGGGCTAGTGCTCTTGGTTTGGCCGTAGTCGCATCGCTACCTCATTTACTTCGAGCCGTAAAATCTGGCCGAGCGTACCGAGGTTTATTTGGGATCTCAGAGGACTTGTCGGGAGCAAGTTATGTCCCTGTCTCGGCATCCCCTGCGACGACTCCTCTCGTTACGCGCAGAAGAAGAATATTTGCGCTCGCGGAATCTGCGCTATCAGCCCTAAGATGGACACTTCCTGGTTTGGAGCTGGATTTTGGACAAAGTACGTGTTCCTCTTGGATGTTTTCAGATGTTCCAAGTTCTGATGCAACGCACTCTGGTAGTGCTTGTCATCATTGGCTACCTCGTTTCTGTGCTTGTATGCTTGACGATGAAATCTGAGCTGATCACTAACCCTAATCGAGGAGGTATGGTGTTACTTCCCCTCCATTTTTCTCCTGATTCCCTAACCATCCGTCTAAACACAGGGTTCCTCGCTCTTGCGCAATTACCAGTCGTTTTTCTCTTTGGCACCAAGAATTCCATTGTCTCGCTACTATTAGGCCCCGGAAACGGCTATGAGAAGCTGAACTACATTCACCGATGGGCTGGACGTGGACTATTCATCACCGCTACAGTTCATGGATCGCTATGGATTAGAAATCACTTGCAATACGACATACCCATTATAGGACAGCAAAAGGAAGGATCCGGAGTGGCTGCTTATAGTGTCCTCTGCGTCCTTGTTCTTACTTCGTTCAGGCCTGTCAGACGATTCTTCTACGAATATTTTTTCATCGTACAGTGAGTGTTTTCCCTCAACGTATTGGCTTTCTGTGTTGACGCTCTTCGATTGTGCAGCGTCCTCGGCTACGTATCATTTTTCATCACGATTTGCTACCATACGATTTACGCTTCGCCATGGATATTCCCACCTTTGGCCTTTTACGGACTTGACATACTCATGAGAATGCTACGATATCGCATCAAGGATGCTACCCTCGTTCCAATTGACCAGAATATGACCCTCGTAAGTCTACGGAGCTAGTTTATACAGCTGTCTGTTGCTCATATCTTACATAGATCCATGTACACGATTGCGACGGTGGCTGGTCAGCTGGCCAACATGTCCGACTCCGGGTTTTTTTCAACGGCCGTGTCTTTGAATCGCACGCTTTGACCATCCTCACTGCTCCGCCCTCCGTATCTTGCCTCTCATCTAATCAAGGCGGTCTGACACTGGCCGCTAGGGTCCGTGGAGATTGGACTCAGGCCCTGAATACCTACGCCACGGACGAGCAGAGCCGTTTGGGCTCTACTAATGAGAAGACCAAAGCCCCTGGTCCCCTTGTGCAAGTTATGTTGGACGGCGCTTACGGAGGATCCAGTGTGGACTTGGGAGATTATGAGAGCGTTCTGCTTATTGCCGGGGGTTCCGGTGCTACGTTCACCCTAGGCTTGCTTGATGACATCGTAGGCCGATGCATCAAGCTTGGGCGAAGAGGCGGCGAGAAGACACGGCGGATAGAGTTTGCGTGGTGTATTCGCTCATTTGGTAAGTGTCCCGGACGTTACCGGATGCCCTTCGTTCTGATACAATTCCACCAGGATGCATCGAGTGGTTCTCACCTATGCTTATGGAGATAGCTAACACGGTCGCAGGGACGTCGCTGGACCTGCACGTCTCCATTTACGTCACATGTCTCTGTCACCCCGAAGCAGTACCGCCAATTCCCAACTCTGAAGTGGGCACATACCGGCCGTCCGTAGGCAAGATCCTGAAAGAGCTCGTCACTCCTCCTTCTGCCATTGCCGATGACGACTCTAAGGAGTTGAACTGCAAGTTGGCGTGGGCGGGTCTTGGAGGCGGCGTCGCCGTATGTGCTAGTGGCCCAGAAGCCTTACTTCGTGAAACCCAGAATGCTGTGTCCAAGATGGGCTTGACTCGGGGGTTGGAACTAGGTGGGATCGGGCTACATACGGAGTTATTTGCTCTATAGTTTTTGTTAGAGACAGCTGGATCATTGTTGTACTATTAGCAATGTTGTATCAACAGGCGATTTGTTACGAAAGGTGTTCTTCGCTCCTCCGATTCAATCTTTGTCTTTGGGCGATCTTCCGGTTCTGCCCTGGTGACAGAAGTTGGATCTCATAGAGGAGAGAACCAATAGGGACAATTACGGATGAGTAAATGCTATTGATAGCAGCACCCCCAACGGAAGTCGGGACAGTTCAACAGTACTGTGATATAGATCATGAGCACCTATCAGTTCGTGGTCCGAGACATATCGTACGGGCAAAGCGGCACTGAACATTTCTAAGCGGGGCTATGCCCTGTCGACACGCTGTCCACCTTGGAATGATTAGAAAGATCAAAGTACTACAGCACCCTTGAATGCTTGAGAATGTGGTCAGAATGAGACGTACAGATAGAGGCGCCGTAGCGGGGTACGATGGCAAGCCGGGGGTCATTGAGCTCCAAACTCAAGCTAATATTACAGAGCGGGTCGTAAAGTACACCAGTTTCTACACCATTGGCACCTGGCCATCTTCTTTTAGATCCAAAGGAATCTCGGCAATTCCAAACTCCAAAAACGGAACCTCAGTATCAGACGACCTTGAAGTTGACGACGACGATTGTCGATGATGAGTTCGGATTTTCTCTTTATATTGTGGAGGGGTTGGCATTGCGACAAGAACTGTGACGGAGGACGTGACGATGGATGAATGCAAATATGGGGATGATTGTTCTCCTAATGATGAGGATAGAAGAGTAGGAGGTAAGGTATTGGGATTATTTGTTTGCGCATGTCCACGACGAAACGGAAACCACCCTCGAGTAGTATGGCTCACGACAGTGGTTACTTCAGATCCTTCCTTCATAGGTGTCGTTACATCGGGTTTCATAATCGAGATGGCCACAGGCTAATGTGCGATAAATTCCCCATAAACTCAAACGAACGACCGCAGGACATACCATTAGGTTTTCACACCAGCCTAGTTTATCTCTCTCCTCATCACTGGGGATACGAGCATCGTCCGCGTCAATGTAAACGTCGTGCAGTTGCGGCTTTTCTCCAACACCGCGCTTGAAGCGTAAAGACGGGACATATGTTCCATTTCGTATAGCCTCTTCGATCATCCGTCGATGACGTCTCCGGAGGATAAATGACCTGACGACTATCGCTGCAGAGACAGCCAGAAGGAGAATGAGGGTAACTGTAACGGATGGTGTAGTTAGCACTGATCTAACTCAAGCACGATGTATGATCAACTCACCGAGGAACGTATACACTATGTGGCGCACATGGAGAATCATTGAGTCAAGATTCAACCACTGGAGGAGCAGAAAACGTACGATACAGAGCTGCTTGAGAAGAGAGAATGGGCGACGTAATGGGGTCAATTGATGAACTTGAACCCGAAGACGTAGGAGAAGAGGTAGCGGTTGTAGACGACATGGCTGATGGTCGTATGGGTAGTGTACGGCTACGATATGAGACTAGAGGATAGTCTCAGGACTATAGTCGACCAGCCAGTACACTGCCGTGGTTACCAGAGGTCGGGAAACGCAAACAGGAGGTCAGCCTCGAGTGTGGAGAAGACCCCGCTTGAAGCGTCCCCTCGAAATTCGGTAGCAGTCAATCTTTTGGACCGGAGCGCAGCACGGCGTGCGACGTAGACTACAGATTGGTGTACTTCTACCCAGGACTGTCCCGTGCGGAACTGCTGTAGTCAGCACCGCAATACATAGCTCCCAGACAGAGTCAACGGTGATTGATAGAAGCCAGGGTTACTGTAATGTCACAGGATAACACCGAGATGGCAGAACATCGTCCGAATCCGTCTCGCCACAAGCTCGGAGGTAACCCAGGATGTCAAAATCCTCAAGAAACTTGGAGGCGCAGCCAGATCGTCCAGGAAAATACCGCCGAGGTCTGTTTGTCGAGCTAAACTTGGCAGAATAGAGTCCGAGGCCAGGATCTCGGTTATCATGTTTATTATAGGCTTATAATAGATGCTATAAGTACTTAATAACCCTAATCCAACTCAATCCAAGAGCGTCTATGAGTCCTGGACATCTCCGACATGGCGACGATGATCCTTGGACATGACGGCCGCACTGACGGCAGAGAGCGCGGATGTTCAGACTCGCACTCTCTCTTCGGTATGGACCTCCCTCGATAACGGGACCAACATGCAAGACGCGCTGGAGGCCCTTGATACATACAAGGAGAAGAATCCGTCCAAAGGTCCGTATACTCAACTACGTTCTCCAAATGACTCGAGGTGACCGTATGCTACTAGTGGTCGTGAGATTCAAGGCCGTCGGAAATGCTCCGATAATGAAACGGAACCTATACCAGATCACAGCAGCCAACAAGTTCCAAGCTGTCATCCAATTTTTGCGCAGGGAATTGGGATGGAAGGCGGAGGACCCGTTAGTGCGTATATGATGTTACTACAATCGTGGATCCCGCTGAATGAATTTCCCCAGTTCACATACATTAATTTGGCTTTTGCGCCCGCACCCGATGATACCGTGTCGAACCTGTTCAAGGTACATCCCTCCACTTCATGCCTTGAACTTATGTGTACCCATACTCGTCTCCTCGGAATCTACAGGCATTTGCGATTGAGGATCGTCTAATAGTCAACTATAGGTCAGTGGTAACACCTTTTATCTACAGTCATTCTGACTGTCCTTTTTTCAGTACGACGGCTGCGTGGGGTTGATCTCATTCACCCTCAGTGTATAATTTAATCGTCTCGAATCGCTTTGAAATTTACGGGAGTCTCTTTTCAACGTCTGTAGTACCGTTGGATGGATAAGCAGAGTCTGCACGTAGGCGTATAATCACGCCTGAACTGCACTGCTGGTCGACGTCCCTCCTCGGACGCATATACTGAACTGGATGCGTGGTGCCTGGGTAGAAAATGGCTTCATGAGCTTTCATGAGATGCATGAGATGTAGGGAAAGATCATCGCCACTGCATCATAAGGTGAGCCTAACGTAACTGCCCGACAAGGCCACCTGATGAACATAGGCTACGCGACGGCGTTATCGGGGCGATCCCGTTGCGACCCCAAGACCCGGGGCTACGACACGCCACTTGCTGCTATTCATCGTAGTAGGTCGTGAGGGTTTTATACTACGGAGTATCCAGTCTAGTGAAAGCCATATCTTTCTGACAAACAAGGTGCAAACTAAGAAGTCTGCTAAGTACTAGCGATATATTCCCACCTCGGATCTCCGACGGGGACATGAACCCCACTTGCATCTCATCTACCATATCTGCTTAGCGCTGCATAACCACTTCCTGGACCGATACATTTGGTCGACTGGCCAATCTATTCTATAAACCAGAGGAACACGTCCCGAAGACATTTTCGGACTCAAGAACTACATAGACACCGACCCCCCAACCATCCTTGATACCACCGAGATAGAAATATCGCCCGAACGTATCTCGCTGTTGGAATTAGACGCCTCGATAGCATACGCTCAATTTGCCGGTCGCGCATCAAACCTTATTCCATCGTAGCATACACAAACCGTTGCATACTTGTCTTCTTTTTCCTTCATGCGTTTGTAACAAGACAAGTGCCCCGTCTTCGACAAACGCTCTCGTGTCTCGTCGCTCATCCCCGACCGCCGATTTCCAACACTCGCCATAAGCTCGGAGATAGCCCAGGATGTCAAAATCTTTGAGAAGCTTGGAGAAACAGTCAAATCATCCAAAGTTGCCAGGAATACTACCACCGAGGTGTTGAGTTTAAACGGAAGAAAAGCCGATATGTTGGTTATAACTTTATAACAAATTCCACGTTCCGTTTAATTTGTATAAGTACTTGGTAACCCTAATCCTGGGAATTTTCCACATGGCGGCCGCATTGCTCCGCACCGACGGCAGAGAGTGCACTTTCAGACCCGCACTCTCTCTTCGGTATGGATCTCCCTCGACAACGGGACCAACATACAAGACGCGCTGGAGGCCCTTGATACATACAAGGAGAAGAATCCGTCCAAAGGTCCAAAGGTCAACTACCTCCGAATGACTCCGAGTCGAGAGCGACCAGTATGCTACTAGTGGTCGTGAGATTCAAAGCCGTCTGAAATGCCCCGATAATGAAACAGAACCTCTACCAGATTACAGCAATTAACAAGCTCTAAGCTGTTATTCAATTTTTTGCGCAGGGTGTTGGGATGGAAGGCTGAGGACCCGTTAGTGCGTATACTACATTATCACGAGCGTGGCAGTTGAGACTCACGGAATGAACTTCCCCTGTTCACATACATTAATTTGGCATTTGCGCCCGCACCCGATGGTACCGTGTCGAACCTGTTCAAGGTACATCCCTCCACTTCATGCCTTAAACTTATGTGTAGCCATACTCGTGTCCTCGGAATCTGTAGGCATTTGCGATTGAGGATCGTCTGATAGTCAACTATAGGTTAGTGGTAATCACCTTTTATCTACAGCCATTGGGCGGTAACCCCGATGGGGAACGGTCATTGGGTCGGCCTCCATTGCATGATAAGGTGAGCCTGATGTAACTATCCGACAAGGCCATCTGAACAATGTAGTAAACGTGCGGTTATACTGCACCTTTTTTCTTCTCTTCAGAAAAAAGGAAACTGGAGTCAATGCATCTCCAAGAATACCAGCAGAGAACGCCGCGGCGTTATCGGAGTGATCCCGTTGCGACCCAGGCTGCGACACGCCACTTTTCAAGGGTTTTATACTATCGGAGTATCCAGTCTACTAAAAGCATTTTTTTTTTGACAATCAAGCTATAAACCTAAGAAGTCTGCTAAGTACGTCCGACTTATTTGAATTTCAAACAAGGGTTGCTTAGTTCCGTGTGCTCTTTTCCCTATTTTTGTTCAAATCAATAGTGAGTCGTTTCATCCAACTCGAGGTTTCGGAGTTGTCGCTGAATACACAGTTCTTCCGTAGCGGTTGCGAAGCGGGTGGCACTTCAAGTAACACGAGTTGTGATCTGTTGTCGTAATGGTTTCAAGACTTCGCAAGATTCGATCTGGGCAGATCCTGAATACATAGAGATCTGATGGAAGCATGCGCCGAGCGCGAGTTTATTTTCCGCCTATCTTATACATAATCCGTTGATCATTTATGTCCCGAGCCCCTTCCCCTTTCCTGTTTCCTCTGCCCCCTTCTTGTTCTGTCTGCGCTGCATGGTGGACTGGCAAAGTCCTGAAATCCTTGCTCAGTGTCAGCTCGCCGCCGAGAAAATCAACCTGTTCTCGTTCGGGGTGTACAGGCAGGTAGTTCATCATGGTCTCGGATGGCTAAATTCATTGATGCTACTTTTCTGACGGAAGCTGGCACTTCCTCACAACTCTTCGTTATGTTGAATATTTACTCATTGTCCGTAAGCTAAGGTGGCGTTGGGTATATGTGAGTGCATGAAGATCTTACTCTGCTCCAAGTTCCCTGATGATAAGATATAAACGTAGGTTTTTTACCTGGGGGCACGTTACCTTCTGTTGGTAGCTCTGTTGGCAATGTAGGTGGACCCGCGCCGTGAACGTGTAGTTTCCATTCACGCCTCCTTGACAGTCAAATATCAATCAACCAGAGTACGTTACCCTCCCTTGCGAAATTTGCGTTTGTCGCTGACGATAGATTCTTGCGATGTCGGAACTTGAAGTTGGCTTTGAGGTCACTGCGGTAAGTGTATCACGTTTCTTGACAAGTAATATCTGCTCATTTGGGCATCAAGCTTGCTGGTAGTATCGCAATTACTTGTGCAAGCGGCAATCTTCTTGTCCGTACGTGAGTGAACGATTCACAGGACCGCTAAGATCTTCCCCATTTACCCCCAGCCTGAGGTAGCATTGTGATTTGGCGAGCCAATAGGTATGTTGTCGGATTATTGGTACTAGCAGGACTCGGTCACTGGATAGCGATGGTGGTTGGTACGCGCTGGTTCACCTTAGGGTTACACATGGCGGGCCGCATTGCTCATCCAATGCTTTGACGTCAGTTACACTCGTTCCCGTCATCAAGTCTGCAAACAACTTCTCGCCTTCAGCTAATGGCCCGATAGCTGCAACTGATGGGGCTGCGACTCCTTTCTATCTCTATAGTATGCTTTCTATCGACCGTTGTCGTATCTTTTCTGACCCATGATCCCGGTAGCAATCGTCATCGACTTGCTGATATTAGTCTTCACGGCCTATGGCCTGCTTCGCCGCCGCGCTACCCACGTCACTCCTTTATGGAAGACATTGTACACTCAAGGTGTTCTGTACTTTGCTGTAACGTTAGCCGTCAACGTGCCTTTAGTGGTATGAAGATATTTCACCAATTCTATGAGTATTGTTCCTGAAAGGAGGTCCGTTTTAGGTATTTACATGGCTACGATTAAATCGTACGGAACCTACGATTGTGATGGGGTTCTCTAACGCTTATACACCCTCCAGAGTTCATGGCTGGTATACTGTCGGGCCCAAGTAAGTTCTCAGATACGATAAATGGATATATCCAAACAAACCCTTTTTTAGGTCTCGTCATAAGGTCCAATCTCCCACCACATCGCATAACTTACACGATGCTCAATGCTCTCAATCTCTAGCGTGATTGCCTCTTCCCGATCGGTCACTTCGCTGTTTACATTCAAAGAGTGTGCAACTAGGTAATCGCACTGGTCAATCTCAAGTTCACACTCATATCTGACAATATCCTTCGAAGTGTCAATTGTGGCGAAAAACCAACACATAATGAAGCCAATAACGGCGCTCTCAGTACCGACATTAGATTTTCTCTGTCAGTCTGACTCTCTCCAAGGCAATCAGGCGCTTCACTAAATTCACGCAAAAGGGAGATGTACCACAATCCAGACGATGTCAGCACCTGGGCCCGTAAGACGGAATCCACCGTCGCGGTGTAGGATTCCTCTGGCTGTCTATTTGCAAGTACTTTCTGGCAAAGGTAATCGTCTGCGCTAGAACTTATCACTTGGGAACTAGCATAATAACAGCTTGGCATTTCTCACCAGGACACTTAGCTCTACATCTTGCCACTCATACGATCCCTTTCATGACATTCACTCCATTTAGGTAAACTACTATGAATTCCAAGGATTCACTCGGCCGCCGGCGGTTGTAGTCAGTTCATTCATCATTTCGCATTTCGTTATTCTAGATTATGACATTCATACACGACTCTTATAAATTTCCTGTTGCATCCTAGTACCAACTATTGGTACTATCGTAGTCAAAGCACTTTCTAGCTCGTAAAAAGTTCGGAGCCTGACACCTTTTAGCGCCACACATATATGACACCGTGACCGTGACATTCTTGTCACACGCATCTCTCAGACTCTCTTGCCCCCTCTGTCTTGTCCTTGCATGCAACCAGCTGAAGATGGCGAGGAAGATCTCGGAATCGACACCTCGCGATTGATTAAGCCTATTGATGCGCTTTCTGCCCATAGAATCACGTCGGGCCAGGTTGTTATTGACTTGCAAACCGCTGTCAAAGAACTTGTGGAAAACAGTCTCGATGCTGGTGCGACCAACATCGGTACGCGAGAATCTCTTTCTACTCTCTTGATCTGGCTCGCTGAACACGGGAGCAGAGGTGCGCTTCCGAGAGCATGGTCTGGAAAGCATTGAGGTCGTAGACAACGGCAGTGGAATCTCTCCGCCGGATTACGACGCTGTGGGTGAATGAATGCGATGCTCCCTGGATTCGTGAACCGAGCTCACGTTTCCTGGCTCATAGCACTGAAACATCACACATCCAAGCTATCAACTACTGATTTTCACAGCACTGCTCTCTCCAGCATCTCTACTTTCGGTTTCCGAGGCGAAGCGCTGTCGTCTCTTTGTGCACTTTGTGCATCGGTCTCTGTGACAACCGCCACTACCAACGAGGCACCTAAAGGGGCTATCCTTGAACTCAATCGACTGGGAAAAGTTGAAAATAAAGGCACGGCTGCGCGACAGGTAAGCATCATATGTTATATACGGATCGCCACTTCATATATGTCCCTAGCGTGGAACAACGATCTCGCTGAAAAATATCTTTTCGCCGCTTCCGGTGCGTCGCAAGGAGTTTGAACGTAACGTCAAACGCGAGTTTGGCAAAGCCCTAAATTTATTGTACGCTTATGCGTTGGTGCCGTGCGCGAAGCAAGACGATCATACCGGTGTAAGGTTAACTTGTAGTAACCAAGTCGGAGGGTGGGTCATATGATACGTGTATAATATTCTGATAATGACTTGATTACAGACGTAAAACCGTTCACCTGCGCACAGATGGTTCTTCGACGCGTTCATCAATTAGCGCGCTTTGGGGGCCGAAAGCGCTGGAGACCGTTGTTGAATTGAAACTTTGCTTCGAATTTGGGTTTAAATTCCCAGGGCAAATAGGGAAAAAGAAGGCATCAGGCGCAGCTAGTGTTAGGTCAGGGCATTCTCTCTTCGCTAATACTGCGAAGGACCCTGACAATTTCCGTAGTGAGCGGTCCATCGAGGTAAAAGTCTGCGGCTGGATCTCAAAATTTGCCTTCAATTGCGGGAGGACTAGCACGGATCGCCAATTTTTCTATGTGAACGGTCGGCCATGTCAGCTTGGCAAGGTGAGATTCACTATGAATTCCTCGATGTTGGAAGGCTGTATCTGACCACTATCGGGTATGTTAGGTGCAGAAGGCGTTCAACGAGGTCTATCGTACGTTCAACGCTACACAAGTGCCCTTTGTTATCGCAAATTTCCTTGTTCCTTCTGGTAGGTCGCACTATTTTTGGTATGGAGGATTGCCATCTGAATCATGTTATAGATTCAGTGGATGTAAATGTCAGTCCGGACAAGCGTACTATCTTTCTCCACGGCGAAGATAGTTTTGTTCAAGCACTGAAGGTCAGCTTGACGTTCATCTGCCATGTGGTTGTTCATGGTTATATTTGAAGGTAGCACTTGAGGACCAGTTTGCACCAGAAAGATCTACTTATGACGTCCAGGATACTAGGCTTGCGCAGGAACAGAAAAGGCATAGAAACATACCGCGGAACCTTACTTCCAGTTCATCTGAGAGGCAAAGTCAGGACCCAGGCCTCAGCCAGCAATCTGAGGACGAGAACCAACATAATGCCACCCGCTCTACTCCGCCGAAACAGAGTCGGGCCGATGACTATAGTACTCTTATCCCCAATGCTACCCCACTGTTCTTCCCGGACGAGGATGACAACGAAGAAGAGAGCGAGCACGGAAGGGAACGCCCACCAGATAAAACGATACGTCCGGAAGACAGTGATAACTCTAATTTTGGTACCCCTCATCTCCTTGTACCTCTTGGTATAGAGGGACGACACCGATCAAGCTCTGGCTTTGATGGCTCTCTGGAGATTATAGCAGCTCCTGCTTCTATTCTCAGTCAGGCCTCAGAAGAACCTGCTCTCCCGCTTGGTCAGACTGACGAAGGAGTAGCAAGCCCAAGCGTGGTTGAGCCAGATATAACACCCCGGTGTAGCAAAGCTACTTCGAGCTCGGCCTCCAGTTTCCAAGACTCTCCTACAGCTGTACACGAGTCAGAGCCGGGCCTGCTTGTACCCGATCAACGTGCAATCAACGGCTCAGCACGAGTGGATTCATTTGCTCGCACTCCTGCAAGCAAAGAGATAGCGTTGCTCTCTAGCAGAGCTGGTTCGTTCGATAGGCAGCAAGCCGGAACTTCCAAGCAAGCGCAGCTAGTTCTCAGCACACAAGGGGCCTCTTGGAACCTCAAACGACGTCGTGATGTTCCGGCAGGAGATGTTGACCGACCATATAAACGGCATGTTGGCGGTAGCAGTGACAATTCAAAGCCTGTCAGCTCGAGACCCAATATCGCGGAAAAGCTTAGCTTTAAGTCCAAGCTGGCAGGATATGCCAGGCCGGGCAGCCAACAACAGTTGGATGATGGGGCCGACGGAGATGAAGAAGATGATCAACTAGAAGATGCATCTCCGAGGGACATGAATGTAGATACCGGTGCCACGAGTGCATCGGACAGTGGAAGCACCGAAGAAGATGAACTCTCGGAAGACGTTATACTCGATACATTTGTCGGTCGGCAGAATGCGGCGAGCGATTCCTTCGTAGCCCCTCATTCCAGCAAGGGAGATCCCATAGATCTCACAGACGATATGTCGGTAGATTGGCGGGCCAGTAGCAGTGTCACTGCTGAGTGTTCCTCGAACTTGAAAGCAGGTTCCTCACGTACAGACTTCCTGGAAGTCATTCGCACCGCTCCAATGGACGCTATTACTTTGCAGTGTAACTTACCTGCCATAGCTGCCTCCTGGAAACTCCTGAGTGGATTTTCAGCTTCGGAGTGCTCATCAAGCGCGGACGCACCAAGAGATCCGACTTTAAATCGGGATGCTGGTATTCTCAACGATGAAGACGCCGACAAAGCGACGGAAGCCTTGTCAAGGGTTATAGATAAAGCGGACTTTGCTTCGATGGTGATCGTCGGCCAATTTAATCATGGCTTCATAATCGCACGGCGCCGTAAACAAGCTGGCTCTCACGACGATGACGGCTCTGTCACTAGAATTAATCGTGGGGTAATGGATGACTTGTTTATCGTGGACCAGCACGCAGCTGATGAAAAGTACAACTTTGAGAGGCTGCAGGAGACAACTAAGATTGAATCGCAGAGATTATTTCAGTACGTTCACCCACTCTCCTTGAATTCTTTTCTGATACTTCTCTAGACCCATGTTACTAGAGCTTGCTGCTGCCGATCAGCTAATCGCTATAGATAACATCGACGTGTTGCGCCAGAATGGTTTTGACGTTGTTGTCGAGGAACCGTCAGATAATGGTGTCACTCAGCAAATCAAGCTAGTAGCGCAGCCTGTAAGCAAGACGACCGTATTTGACATGAAAGGTTCTTGGTCTTGCACTTTTGGCGTATTCTTTCTGCTGACAGCTTGCGACAGACCTGGAAGAGCTATTGCACCTTCTTGAGGATCAGCCGAAAGGTCAGATGGTGCGTTGCTCAAAAGCGCGTTCCATGTTCGCAATGCGGGCCTGTAGAACGAGTGTTATGATTGGGATGCCGCTGAAACAACAGCAGATGATATCCGTGAGTTTCTAAGCCAGTGCGTGTCTCACGATGTATTCACCGGGTCTAGGTGGTACGACACATGGGAACCATGCACCAACCATGGAACTGTCCACATGGAAGGCCCACGATGCGTCACCTGTCGGACATCGTGGGAGCGGGAAGGAATCACCGGAGAGACAAGCCAATTGATTGGCACTGTTATGCAAATGGATTGTAGAAGCCGCTCTTGGCTCTATTCGTACGACTGGCGCGTTCATCTCTATATCCCGATTTAACCCAGCGCTACTGCAAATAGTAAGTACTGTGTTTGGTACAGTATTTGAACGCTCCTCACACAGTCCCCATTCGTATGCGGGACAAGGAAACAATTGGTGGCTTGAAGATGCCTATCCGTGGAAATTCTATGCCTGAGAACATGCACATATACGTAGCCTCGCGCATCCCTACTTATATATCTCAATGTCACCAGCCTACTTTGTCGAGACGAGTCGCAGCACATCGCAATGATGTGGTCCCGCTCTGCATCTGGTCCGATTCTTGGATCTTCATAGCTGCGCAGCCAGCTCAAGCATGGAACCGAACTACTGCGGGACAAAGAGTCCAAGAAGGGTATGCATGGGAGTGGCGATACCTCTTATGACACCTGCATCAGAGACCTCTTCCTTAGAAGTAGGTACTGGCCATATACGAACATTCAAACTTTGCTTACCGTATCCGACGGACGCCAAGCAACTGCAGGCAACTACGGTGCTAAAGAATTGGCAACAAGGCCATGTCATATTCAACACTTGAGAGCCCTTTATGACAAGGTCTAGTGAGACCTTCATATAATCCACGACGGAAGCAATCGTGTGGGAGGACTCTGCCGCTCTTTCCTAAAGCATGAGACATATTAAGATCTCGGCCGTTCGGTGGCAGATTCAAAAAGGCGGCCTGGAATATGTAGGACGGCTTCCCAGACACATGAGAATGGCAGTGAAGGGTTTTGAAGGCTAATAGAGTTCGCCCTAGCTGGAAATACCTAAATACACGGGACTGGTATTGGACGGGTGGAATTCAAACTTGAAGCTTTCGCACTAGGCGATATATTTTTAAGTTCCCTGACTATATTGTATCATAATTCACTATCTACATTCCATATGATCAGGAAATATCAGTACGAAGCGATTCACCCCATGCGCTCTCCCCTTCCCGAGTAGATAATACACTGGTGAAGGAATCTCACGCAGGTGCTCTATCAAACTTACTCCACGTCTAGAAGAAGATCAGGAGGACACATCCCGTCTTCAGACCGCAGCAAGCCAATGAAATAGCGGAGGATCTTTCCCCTCAATCGGTTGGCTCGGAGGGATCCTATATCGCCGTGTTATACACCAAATGCAAGACGCAATCTGAATGAAATGTCCTGCCTTTGGCTCGAGTATTTGCAACAATGGAAATGTTTTCTTGATTGGATTTCCACTTTGTCGAACTGAGTCCGTCAAGGCTAAGTATAATTCGTCCACCTTTTGCCTAAGATATTGCCCAGCAAAGCCTATCCAGAGATACGGGATGCCGTACTTTACGAACGCGAGCGCAAAGAAAAACATTCTATAGCCTCAGACCATCAGCTGACGAAGTCATGGACATAGTGACTTGCCTATCATCCCGCACTACATGCGCAACTGTCCGCAGGGCCAGCCTCAGAAAACATGGTCTGGGCCACGTAACAGGACGGGAGTATGAGCTTCCTCCCCGGCACAAAATGGACGATCATGGGAGGGACAGCGTACAGTTCGTCATTGGGTCATGAGACTTCCAACCGGTACAAACTTCCGAAGACGTGCCTCGTACTCCGATTGTTCTGTTGTGTAGGGATTAAACATGACATTTAGGAGATATGATAGAGCAGAAATTCATTGCTGGCGGGTAGTCGAATACACATGTACCCGTTGATCGTAGATGCCAATGGATGTGGTTGACAGGTGAAGGGGGTCTGCCAGGGCAAAGAGATCGTTACACTCGCCCATCGAAAGCGGTATAGAGCGATATCCATAGGCACAACAAGACATCGTACCATAGGCGTACCTGGCGATACTCCCACAGGGTGGGCATCGTGGGGATCTAGTATGCGAATGAGGCAGGAAAAACCGAGTATACGGGCGAGGATTTGGCGCTACCGGTACCTCGCATCTGTCACGAGAAACAGGAGTGAGCGAGAGGACTCAGTAGAGCGGCAACTATTCCCAAACATAGGCTGTGCAGAGCATCCAGCAGGACGGGTGCGGCCCCTGAGCTTCGCGGAACAAGCTAGTCTTAGCTGACCTTTCTTAGTTCGTACATCTCTAATCGAACCAACCATGGCACGGGCCTGTAATGAGTAATGGAAGCTTAGCTCCAGAAGTCATATATGAAAACTCACTATGGGATGAGGTATCGCATCATTCCCGGGGGAGGCCCCCGCAAATCCTGCAGAAGGTATGGGAGATCAACTTTTAAGAAACGACCTGAGCAGCAGAAATGAGCGACGATTCCTTGTGTATCGTAGGTATGCGGTCTGTATGAAAGATCCATTTTTTACTGACCACGTTTTATAGATACAAAGGACGGCTCGATATGGTTACGGTATTCGAGTTGTCCGACTTCAACTTGAAGTCGCTTTCAGTTCTTGATACTGCTTGCGGCCAAACAGCTGTATTTTGTCGTTTGTATTTCTGAGGATGGATCTGGTTATATAATTAGACGGACCTAGAATAAGAGACATCTAACATGATTCCTACCTGGTTGCCAACGTACTGCTAGTGCAGTGCCAGTGGAGAGTGGGCGTTTATTTGCTTTTAATATATATAGCTTACATAATAGCGATGTTTTACGGCATTACCTTATATGATCTGGCAGCAAGTTGATATTCCTCAAATTTGTACAGCACCGAAAAGCATGTTGGGCTCCCTCATACTCTCTACTACACATCAGTGGACTAATGTTTTTTCAGGGGATTGGCACCGATTCGAAGTGGGACTGATGACAAGAACCTCGGGTACTTCCAATTTGGAGTCGAACCATACAGCTGGCTATACAATAGCCTATCGATCTTCCCACCTGTGCTGCAGGAGTGGGTGACCCCGTATGGAACTCACACAACCAACGAATGCGGATGGTAAAGTTAGTTGACGTTTGTGTATGAAAGTTGCACATTCATCGATGAGTTGTGTTCGGAAATCTATACATCGAGAATTCGCAATTGTTCACTCGCCCATTCACATCGGGTTCGGTTATAAGGTACTTTAGTTAGTATGTTTATATTACCATTGAATGTCACTCTAATAGCTAAAAATTCGAAGGATATAGGCAAAATGTGACTTTATCGCGATTCGCCCCTTCCCCATAACTTTCGCACCTTAACGGACTTTCTCCCCGCGCATTCTGGAATCTGATCAGCATGCAATATGCAACAGGAAGGTATGTCGAAGAACACCGAGGAGTCAGCGACGTAGCTCCGTGGTGCCCGAGTCCGCGAGTTGGTGAACAGAGTACGAGCTCACTGGTGGGCATTCGATTCCATTATATGTCAATCGTCGTTACTCAGGCTGCTTCTATAGAGAGCGATTGGTTGCCTTACTTTCAGGGCGACGGACCAAGCGTATCTGAGTACGTGGGTTGACAACAAATCATTCAATCCATGAATAAATGTATCCAAAGGAAGCATTGCAAATGACTAAAGTAAGGTCGATATGCAAATCTACTCTTCTTGCGATTCCACCTTCTGCTCATCCCCGTTGGGTGAATATAGGTCTTCATGTGACTGGTCAATCCAGACCAGCCGAAGAATTGTCATAAGACTACGCGGAAGCTGTTTAAAGCTTTGCGATCTTCTGTTGTGAGCGGGCTGTACGGGCTTCCTGATGTACCAGTCTGTCGAGTCTGTGGAGGACGTGGCACAACAGCGTGCACGGGAGCTACTGTGGAGAGACGCGGTAAAGACAGCCTCGGGTCAGCCGTAGAATTCGGAAGGGAACCGTAATGTTGTCCTCTGTGATGCTGCGGAAATGCTGCCGCACAGGACGAAGATGAGGAAGAAGTTATCGGTGACATTTCTGCGGGATCCATAAACGTATCCGAAGACGAAGATGTGGGCCAAGATGGAGAAATCCAACCGGGTTGATCTGCACCGGGTTCAAGTTCTGGCTCGCGGTCCTCGCCGACGTTCATACTACGACTTAGTCGCGAAGGATTCCCTTTGGCAAAGAACACTCCGTCTGGGATCCTGATATTACGAAGATACTCATAGTTATCCACCACTGGAAGTCGGGTATAATCATCGCCCTGAGGAAACCCGTAAACAAAATTTCTTCATCAGATAGCGAAAACTATTTACCGAGAAGTATGCAACAATATGCCACTTCCTAGGGGGTTCGTAGCTGCTGCTATGTACCTGGATCGAGTATGTCTGTTTGGTTAACCCGTCCGGTTTTGACGGTCGGTCTTGACGCCTTATCGGAGCGGGTTGATACGAGAATGGATCGAGAGTTTTCCGGGCACTATGAAAACGGCATGAGATTGTTACAGCGTTTTCCAAGGATGTGATGTAGAATGTACCGTCGGGCTGCCTTCGCATCTTTTTCCTCGGGAGTAATCTCAATTTTCTCCTCGTAAAACAGGTAGTCTCCACGCATTCTACTCTGCGACCTATTGGCAGCGGGGGATTAGCGTACCATAACTCTTAGTTTTACGTGCACATACCATCTTCGTCCGTCTGTCCATCGCTCTAGTCCACCTAGGCAGAAATATTGAGTAAGTTGCTCTAAATAGGGCCAATGTGCAAGTGACCTTGCTTATGCTCCGCTTCTTCCCAGACGAATACATTTCCTGACGCAACCTGCTCTCGCTCAACGGTTGTAAGACGTCTCGTTATTAAAGGCAGAACATTAAGGCGAACGGCCTCGAAGACAATATGCGCATCCCTGGCATCTCGCAGATCTATAGAGGCGGCATCAGTTCACGCGTAGCTTGTGCAGTTTAAGAACGTACGGAGAGCGGGATGCGTGACGAATGGTCCAGATTGCCCATGTGCGGGAGAGGCAGCGAGGTTTGAGGACATATTGTACTTTTTGGATGGTCAGGCATCTCAGGGCCTGCACAACTGGACCTTTATATCCTGCGCGGTAACAGTAAAATACCGAAATGACGATGCCACGGAGAACAGAGAAGTCAAGGGTTAACTTGACTGAAATGTAAGTATCATGAGAAGAAGAAGCCTCAGATCGGTATCACTTTGAGTACTTTGGCGCGGAATGTTTGGTTACTGAATGCGCTGGGCGTTTCGTCGGCGGACGCAATGCTGAATGAATTTATACACGCAAACCGTATCAAGCCACATACGCGTACGGCCCTGTTCTCCTAGCGGAGTTCACGCGGAACACATATATGACATATCTCCGAGGTTCTAAGCAATATCTGGTCTCGAGCAGATGTCCTAAATTGACTGTTGTTCGACGTGCCTTGGTTCTTTCGTACACTTTGGAATAGAGTATTTCCCATGGGGCATGTTATCTGATTTTCACAGGAGTTGCTTCAGGATGCCTTCTAAGATGGCGGAGGTGAGGGACAACTTCGGGGTTCGGTGTATCCTCACTAGCTACCCTCGAAGTCAGATAACCTATGGCGAGCCTTGGTTGACGTCTGCGATGAATTTGCCAAATTTGTGAGGTCACTCACTGATATTCGCGCTCTAGATTATACGCATCGTACAGGCACAATGCTATCGGCCAAGGCGATTCGACAGAATTTTAAGGGCCACAAGTCAAGGCCAATCAGAAGGGAGATCGGTGCTGCGTGCCTTCGAACTTAAGTGACTTCTACCAAAGTCTGGATTACTTCCGTCTTCGACTGGGGTAAAATTTCGTCGGCTGACAAATTATTAGCTGCTTCGAAGTCAATGGATGGCGGAGAGCCACGGCAGAACCACTGAAAGTGCCAAAACACGCACGGATAGTAACCATAATGAACCAACTAAGTATGTTCAGATGGAGATCCAGGATGTTGAAGGTGCAATTCGTTTCAAATTGAGAGAATGTAGCGTAAGGGTTGATCTTCTGACTTCCGAAGAGTCAAAAATTTGGTGTATAGCATCGAGGGAACTAGATGATGGAGGAGTTAGTTGACACCACATGTACCCTCAGCGTTAATTGGAAGTCATGATTGGCCGTAATGCAGTGGCATACGGAAACCAGTGCATGTGGTGTTTCGGGTCAATGAGACCAGAGTTTTGGTGGTGTGATAACTGAGAAACCTAATAAGCACATGTGGAGAGGGACGGTGAATCTCCGAACGTGGCGTGGAAGAGTGTTGTGACTCGCCACATACCGAATGGGATTGCATCCAGGAGAGAAGGGGTATTTCGATGCTGAATCTATGAGACGAATTGGGCTGAATAGACGTACTTCAAGCGATAGAAAACCCCGATTGGCATGGCTAGCCTCGCTGGACACTGCCTTCAAGTTAGCTTGGCGTAGAAGCGGCTTCAAGCTGCGGCGTGACATGCCTGTACTGTACGCAAACTCGGCGCCCACAAGTATCTGAAGGCAATATAAATCTGCGCAGGAGGAAGATCCTTTCTTGCGGATTAGAGCAGACGCTGCGTTCAATACCAAGGCGCGCGCTTTTTATATTCCTTCAATGCAAGCTTATGTTAAGCGCCGATGGATGGTCATTGAATAGAGAGACCAGCCGAGAAACACGCGTGCACGTGTAGCGTTCACGACTGCATCGCTGCAAGGCCCAAACTTTGATATGAATAAATAGCTGATATCGCGGTCCGGAAATAGGATTGTATGTCGATGGTCCATGACAAAGACGGAGTTTTGGACAGGTAGCTTCAAGCTTGTTTTGAACGGAGCCGAGAACCTTGAAGAAGCAAGGACAACTCAGTATACGACGAGAAGACCAGCGCTTGTGAGGCTGCTGGAAATACCTGAAGCGGAAGTTACATACGAAATGATCATCTTCTACAGCATGTGAAAAATGCGACAAATGCTCTCTAGTACAACTTGTGAGTGAATGCGCAATCTCTGCGTATCGTACACACCGGCGTTATCGCACAGCAAGTACGCAAGGCACACTGTTCGGCGGGATAGACTCGCTGCAGATATCCGCCGACAGGAGATGGCACGGAGGTCGCAGATAGAGAGTACGTTATGGATTGTATGTTGACTCTGATAGACAATGACAGGTGGCATATCAGCCAGACGTTGAACAGGTGAGCTCTGTACACAACCTTGTGAGAAGTGCAGCGTCTGAGGGATTGCGGATATTGAGCTCATGACCAGCGAAGGCAAGCAGGCGTGTGCCTTAAAGTCTAGAGTCAAGAGGCCCGCTAAGCTTATAGACGTCAGAGTCAACGCAAAGCGTGTTTCGACTTCCCGTGTCCTGGGAGTGACGTGTGCATAGCCTGAGTGCGGGATGACTGATCCAATAAGATAAGGATCAGAAAATGGCAACTGCATGGGAGAGAACATTGGCACTTACATATATGTATGGAGACTTCCCAGGCCATCCCGTACAATCCAGTCTTATGCTGATGTGGGGGTGAACAAACAAATGGGGAGGATCAACCAACGTTGGTTTCATTTGCGGCAAGTCATCTGGGCGTATACGACGAACATGGTAGCCATAAGCATTGCAAAGGGAGCTGAATGTAATTTGAAATGACCTTCCGCAAGTTCACACCGCAGACAAATTCACGAACCACACGAAGGCCACAGCTGACCGCCTTGCTGCGTATTCATGTGAGCTTTTCAGTGTAAAACAGGAAATAATTGAGGATAATGCCGAACACAAATGGAAAGTGAATTTACCGCTGACCGCGGAGCCACTGGAATCATGACACCGACGCGTTGTATCAAGTTTCCATTTGTCACAATGCACTATCGAATACGAGCGCATGATATGGGGTAGGGGGCGGGGGCGTGTTATCATGTCAAGTACGCGACACCGGAGGGCCCGGTGTAGGTGAGACCTGAGATGAAGTGACCAAGGAGGAACATCTCTTCACAAGATACGGGATGAGGGCCGGAGTCGGGTGAGACGAATAAGAGGCTGCAGGAGCCCATGATTGAGTTCTGAGAATGTCCGTAAACAGGAAAGAAGGCGCAGCATCTTCTCATACCGGCTGCACGTCATCTCAATGAATAGTTTGAGATGCAGCGGCGGAAGAGGCAGCACCACACTGCTTCCAGTGATACTAGACGGCAGACAAGAGAGAATAGGCCCCTAAAAAGTCACGAGTCACGGCTGCACTGGGGGTGTCGAAGTCTATCGTGAACGCACCAAGGAGAAATGTCGCCCTACTACCCGCAGGGTACTGCGAGTGCATCACAAAAATCCCGACCTTGCTCGCGGATCGGAATAATATCCCATTTGGTAGCGTCTCGCAGGTACCGTGGTATCCAGAAATCGTGTCCCCGTGTCGTTGACAAGCTAAGAGAACAGGGAAAGTATCCGAAGTCAAACCTTCGCTGGGAAAAACGAGTAACCGTTCGGACAAGTACCGGATCCGAGCATTCACCACAGTTTAATATTGACCATCAAGAGGCTGTACTCCTTGACAGCTCAAAGTCTTGACGAAGAGGGTCTTTGCAATGTAATTACGAAAGGAAAGCCAGACTGGCCACAGACGATCGTAGTCACAAGAAGAAGCGTGGGTGCATGGAATCCAAAGATTGGCTCTGACCCGGATCGCCGCGGGCCGCTGACATCCGCTGTCACGTAAGTATGCTTTGAACAGCGAATGCCGGGAAATAGTGTGAGTCGAGTCTATCAAAACGGAACTCTCATGCACATACGGCATCTCTCCCCTTTTCTGTAGCAGTGGATGAAACATCCAGGTAGCTCGGAGAAAACACTGCACGCGAGTGATGAGTATAACCGATGTATTGCTATGATGATAAGAAAGAAAACAGTGGGATAGGTCAACAGGAATAACGCCGATGGTCCAAGATGCAGTCATAAAGAAGTTGGCTCGTCTTTATCAGGGGGGAATCGTAGTTTTGCAAGTAACAACGTGTCCCAAGGGTCTGAGCCTTTCTTCAAATGTGACACTTTACTAGCAGACAATGCTCCGGGCGGTTCTTCATGGTAGATCGGTCCCCCCAACACAGACGATGAGAGATCGTTGGTGGTGGAAAATTGACCCCAAGGCTGGCCGACTTTCGAGGAAGTGAAGACGTTGAAGTTCACTTGGCCGTCCGGATGGTTATGACTGACAAACAGCGCGTAATCAGCGGCGTCCAGCGTGCCAATAACTTAACCATGATGTCAGCGGGTATTCTAGCACTAAGATTTACAACTAGCTCACCTAATCGCAAATCCTCTTTCTGGATGGAATGGTTTTGGCCGTATAGCTCCACGAGTTGGAGCACATTCGCATGGAACCATTTCTTTGCTGTATCCAACTCTGAAATATAGTTGTATACTGTTGATTCAGTAAACAAGTGCGCTGTCTTGTGCCCGTTACGTAGTGGGGAAGAATATCTTCGACTGACTGTCCGACTGAAATAGACAGAATTATACGTCAGCAACAAGTCAACAAATTGGAAGCGGAGGGCTCACTCAAAAACTGCATCGGTTTTGCCCCTTGAGATCCACCCCTGGATATAGTCCATGCTTCTTTGTGCTAAATTCCTTTTATCTAGTTTCTGGCAACTTTGAGAGATTTGACCGAAACCAAGCAATGAGGGCATGTCCCTCGCGACCCCACCAGAGCTTTCCATAGGTCGGAAAGCATTCAAGAGAGTGACAAAGCTCCCAGAGGGTTTGGCATGGTACCCAACAGCGCCAATCTGTACGGGAGAAGGAGACCACAGGGGCAGAGTCACTGAACGAGGCAGTTAGACATCTACAACGCGCAGTTGTAACAAGGAGTAGCACTTACAAGAAGGATGGAATTCATGCTGCAGCAGCATTCTATACCTCCTCTCGTTCCTGATCTCCGCAACAGCTTCGTTTGCTGGCAAAGGGGACAGAGCTTCTGGAACATCTACGAATATGTCAGAGCGCCCATCCAATGAATCAAGATACAGCGAGGACGCTCGACTAGATGCATGAGATGACTGAGGAGGGAGTGCCGTAACAGATGGAGGGGGTTGCACATCACCAGGTGCAGAGTACCCAGTACGTCCAACCAGTTCTGGCGCGGGATGAGTTGACTGGACAGGAGCCGATGTCGACGTTTGGAGAGGAGGGAGTCCATGTTGAGTGTGCTGAGAATGCTCTGAACGAGAAGAGGGATCGGATCCAAAGGAGTCATTAGCAGTCACAAATGACTCTTCTTCGTTAGAGAAAGATGGCGTGTCGATAAACGTCATGTCCGCTATAAGTTCCAAGTGAAGCATTTGAACGATAAGCATAAGCAATTAAGCGAACACCGGAGAATAACGCACGGGGTAAGTTGGGCAATGGCCTTGGGTTCATATTGGGGCTCTTCTTAGTCCTGACGACCCCATCCAACCACTGCACCCATTCTTTCTGCTGATGAGCCTCTGCGTCCTCTATGATTTCGATGCCGGTCCAACCATATTGCCGGCGCAAATTGGATATTTCCGTATCGATCTGCGTGAATGGAGGACGGGAGGAGGGTACCCGGTCCCAGCATCGTTGAATACAATCCCCGAGCTGTCCGCTCCAAGGTCGGAGGTTAGGAAGCTCAGGGCGTATGTTATCAACTGAATACCACAAGTTGATGGTCCTGGTTAGTGGACATGGTCGCCAAATATGGTAATATGACCTTACTAAGAACAAGATGCCTGACGGTGGCATCATCTACCAAATGCCAAGGTACTCCGCCTTTCGCCAAAATCTCGACGCAAGAGACGGCAAAGGCATAGATATCGATTTGCTGAGTGAGCTCGCCTTGCCCCGTCATCAACTCGGGCGCTTGCCATCTCAAGGTACCATCTAGAAACAGCTCTAGCTGAGCACTTTATATTTCAAGAAATTAAGATGTACGCACGAGGTAATGGTGTTCCACTGAGCCGATACGCCTCGGACTTCATCTCGCTTTGTCCAAAGTCTGAGATGATGCAGTGTCCTTGATCGTCAACCAAAACGTTGGCGCACTATAACGAAGTATGAATGAATCGTTTCGCAGAGCTCTGAAGAATACACACCTTTAGATCACCATGAAGCACTCCCTGTGCATGCAGATACGACATCCCTCTTGCGATTTCATGTATCATCCTGAGAACCCCCTTCTCGACGTCATCCAATAATTGATCCCAAACGTCCTTGCCAAGACCTTTCACCCACTTCACCAAGCTTCCACGCTCGTAGTAGCGACTGACGAAGAACCAAGGCCCGCCCTCGTTTCCGTCGTTCCACTCCGCGGCCATGAAGCCATCTTGCTGGAGCCCAAAGGACCCATCGGCTTCCACTGCGCTCGCGCCAATAAGCTCCAGCACGTTCCTATGCCGGAGTTTCCTCCAGACCATGACCTCCCTTTGGAACGTATCCCTCGG
Organism: Hermanssonia centrifuga; assembly: GCA_001913855.2. Taxonomy (NCBI): domain Eukaryota; kingdom Fungi; phylum Basidiomycota; class Agaricomycetes; order Polyporales; family Meruliaceae; genus Hermanssonia; species Hermanssonia centrifuga. The sequence continues at coordinate 185,232 of MLYV02001259.1, forward strand.
AGTCCACGGCGCCAAAATCTTCACAGCGACCGTACGTCCTTTGTACGTCCCACGCCAGACGGAGCTGAAAAACCCCATCCCAATTTGCACGTCCCGGTCCACCTCATATCGTGTGATCGTCCACGGCGGTAAAGAAAGCGACGAGGGCGGTTTGCCTGCACGAATCGAAAGGCGGAGGAGAGTTTCGATCCCTGATTCGATGAACTCACGATCCAGGGTGTCGTGCGAGGCACCAGAGCGCGAGGCCGACGTGGTGTGCGAATCTTGTGATTTCGAAGAGGTGCGTGTGTGAGAGCTGTCCAGGGTGTTTCGTCTGCTCAAGCTCGCGTCCGCCTCATGAGTTTCAGGATCCGAGACCTTTCCTCCGAGAACGCCATCCACGATCCCTTGCATACTCCCTACACTGACTCCACTTGAATCTGACAACTGCCTATCCGACTCTCCATCTTCTCCTATAGCACTCATCTCCCTCTCATCTCTTTCCTTCCCGATTTCGGCCTCCAAAGCTCTTTGTAGCGCTTTGATCGCCTCCGGCATCTCCTCCCTGCTCACCTGCAAGACCTTGATCATTTCCAAATCGTCGTTCGTGGACAACGCGTTCTTCAACAACTGCCGTAGCTCGGCGGTGTCACGAGCAAAGTCATGGTTGTTTTGCAGTGTGTTTATGCGCGTGATCGTGTTGATCACTTCGGACGGTGAAAGATTGTCGGGTTGGATGCTAGTATGGAGGGTCGCTTGGATGGAAGATTGGATGGGAGATATGTTGAGATCTAAGGCATTCAGTTGGCTGCTACCGGCTGCTGTAGGGGACAGTTCTTCCAATAAAATATCGCCTTCAGGGTATGGTGGCAAAGATGGCGATGCGAACGCAAACGGCGGTGTATGAAGGATCGCGTCCATCATCTTTACTGTATCCGCTTGCCTCTGTTCGTCGGCTCTCAGGACCTGCTTCAGGATCCTTATTTGAATCGAAAGCTAGAATATTCTTCTTTAATGATGTGCGGAATGAAGTAAAAGGAGGAGATCACATACCCCAAACATTCCAAGAGCATCGTTTAAGGCTGCATCACAGGCAGTAAGTTGGTTCTGAATCTCATCCCGCTTCAGGTATCTCTTGAGGAAGGGACGGCGGTTTTGTTTCTCCAGGAAAGTCAAAACTTGGTTAAACGCACTATACGATAATCACGCCACGATGATACAAAACTTAGTGCACTGATGAACACGCAGTGTAGAGGGAACTCACGCTACCAATCGTTCCAAAGGCGCCCTCAACTCATCTCCTACCGCATTCCACCCACTAGCACTCACAGTCTCCCCAGGAAGACTTCTCTGACTGTCGCTCATCCTCGGAGTGTCATGCTCTTTCTCCTCTGAACTTGCTTCCAACAGCTTCGGCGATTGGTGCTGGAGCCCCGGAGAACCCTGCCGATTCCCGGGACACCCATTATGACCCGGGGAGCCGAGCAAACGCGACGGGGGCGAGCGAGAGATGAGTCCGTCTGCTTCAACGATCTCCTCGCGGATGGATATCAACATGGTCGCACATCTTTCTGTAAGTCGCAAGCAGACCATCTTGTTCAGCTACCATCGCAGGCGAAGAAACCGAGCATTAATACCAACAGTAGTCATGAACAAATTGACTACTCACGTCAACCTGCTGCACAGCTTCCCAGATTCCCAGTAGCACCCTCGCGGCTTCCGACAGACCTGCTATGGGAGCGAATTCCAGCACGTCAGCTGCTATAGAGAGCGCCTCGTGAGTAACCTCCACCGCAGTATCGAGGGCTTCGCGCGCAATATGTGACGCATTGGGAGGGAGCAAATGGGCAGTTGCTTGCAGAACTCTCTATATATGCGGCTAGAACGTCAGTATGACAATCAAAGCGGGGGAGACAACGACGAACCTCTTTGACGGTTTCGGTCACCTCGATAGGAATCGTATCCTTTCTCTCAGTACGATTTTTGGGTGACGAGGGCACGTGCCACCATGCCACGGTGTTATCAACCTCTTCAGCCCCACGCCGCTCGCCATCTCGCGTGTCCGGCCTCGATGTATCGCCGGAAGCTTGGGACTGATCGAGGGAGGCAGGTGTCTGCGACCCACTCTTGCTTCCACCCAGCTTCCGTCTCCCAAACGCACTCCACGATTTAGCAAGATCGCGCAGAGGACTCTTGCTCCGTCCTCTACCCACCCCATCTGAGTCTCGCGACCGACCTCGTGAAGACAAGGAAAATGCCCTTTCACGACTTCTAGGTCTGCTTATGTTCACAGCACCCGCGTACGATACTGTCGATGGGACGGTGGGGAACGTAACCGAGGCAACAGCAGGGAGTGGGTTGGAGATGATCCGGTTCATAGGCTGAGCATGTGTGCGTAGTAGAGTCCCTGGAGCAGGAGTGGTAGCAGCCGTGCGAACGGTTGATGTGGAGCTACCTCTCGGTCTGGTCATGCTTGCGATGTTGATAGTCGAGGACGAACCGGGTGACGCGAACCAGCCGTGTTGAAGCCTGGGAGTACTCCCTGGTGAAGACGAAGAACGCGAAGAGGTGGGTGCATCTGCTGGCGGATTGGGAGGAGGTCCCATGATCATAGATGGACGTGAAGGGGAAGATGAGTGGGGAGTAGTCTTTGTGCCACTGACTTTGGGTGCAGATTCGGAAGCTGTGAGAGGTGGACACGACATGATGCTTTCAGCGTCCGTAGAGGCGGCTACACACTAGCCAGCGGATCAATACATAGCTGCAAGATACATACCAAACAGTGGACTCACCTGTCGGGGCGTTGCGTAGTTGTGACACGAATCAGTATCCGCAGTAGCACCGGATACAGATACCACCGCCTTGTCTCCGTAGTAGGCTCCGAGGCTGAACCCGGCTCCGATGGACTATCTTACTTGTGGGTGATGAAAGTCGCCTCACCGCATCGATTCAACGTCTACGCAGAAATCAGCGTGGTTTATATACCTGCGGTGCCAGAACTACAGAACCAATATCGAAGATCGAGAGGTACAGGTGCTGTGGGTCTGTAGCACGCAGTATGGCGGGTCCGTAGAGATGGTCGTCGAGAAAGGCTGATTCTAGCGAGGTCTCATGCATTTGGAGAGTGTTCGCCCGGAGTGGCAATGACCACGCGAGCTTCGTTCCGCTTCTGACGCTTCTTTAGATCGCTTTCATGCGGCCGGCGAATCAATGCAAAAATGAGAACGAGAAGGCTATCAGAGCCATAAAGCTCTGGTGGCAGCATGTGGGGGAAGGTGGGTTCGACGTGTGAGGGCAGGTTAGCTCACCCAAATAGAACAAACGCTTCACGCAGCCGGGCGGCGTACCGAACCCCTGTCATCTTCATTAATTCGCATGCATTCAATCTCATTGAATTCGGATTCGATGATGGGGATATGCTAGTAATTTATTGGTTGAATGAGATAGAAACGAGATAGCGGAGAAGCAGAGGGTGCATGCATTCGCTGTGCATATGCGTGCAGCGTGCATCGCAATTCTTCTTGACGCCAATCCAAACCGGTAAGTTGGACGAGGAACCGGTGGGTACGTCGGTCGAAGAGGAGGCCATGAGGCTACTCAACGCCATCAATTCGTTAACATACCCACATTTGGTGACTTCAATGCGTAAGTACTTGACAACATAAATATGCATGAGCAAGAAACCCTTGAGTTGGAGAAGAGATGACTTCAAATTTGACCTGTTCTAACTAACGGTACTATCGCAATCAGTGTGAATATTCGATAGCATTCCAACGTCGAACACAGCCTGAAGTACTCTTCAAATCCACTCTCTAAACCGAGGCACTTTACACCAACAGCACTGTCCTAGCGAGCGACTGGTTGCAGAGAGAGCGCATGCACCCAATAAATCATTGCGACTGCACTTACAGCCAGCGCCGGGAAGGGACAACGTGAGTCGGGCCCGGGAAGTATTCGATCACAAGCAACCACAGTGCCGATACATGTGCCCGGAACCGTCTGCATGATCGAGGACAGCGTGCACAAATTGAAAGAAAATTCGAATAAATGAGTTTCGAATAGCACGAATTACGACGAATAATGTGCTACAGTGGCTCAAGCACCAGAGGAGAACCTACTTTATATGAGCTACCGCGGGACCGGATGCCACTGACGCTGTTACGCCAAATAGGCCTTGTGGACCGTCGATCACCACTTCCTGGGTCGATCGAACGCGGGGAATTGCTGCACATGGAGACACATGTTGTTTGATCGACCAACATCCCGAGGTGGGCCATGTGTGCAGGGTGGCAGAGAAATGCAATAGATAGCTCAACTTCGGGGCCGGCCTTCGTGGGGGATACCCCGGTGCGCAGTAAGTGGGGCCTAGAATAAGAAGTTAGATGTCTGGTGCACTCTCAGCCATGCCCCGCCGCATGGGCTGGACATACAGTCTAAAAGCCCACCCGCGGAGTAGCTAGAAACAGATGTCCATGAGATATCCAGACAGTCAGAGATCGCACCTGAGCATTGCACCGCCGCTGCATTCCATCCACGGGGAAACTTGAACGTGAAGTAGGTTAATACCTCCGAGTGAGGCTTGTAAATGGCGAGCAGCGCACATGGTCCACATTTTCCCCGCAATGCGCCTCTGCAGAGGAAATCCAGCAGACTTCATTGAGATCTCGAGAACCTTACGGAAGCGCAGACTCGGATCGCCAGTCTGGTTTCACTAGAACAAAGTCACGGTGAAATCAGGCGAACTTTGCATTCCAGTGATTCCTGGATATTTTCGTACCCACTCTGATATTCAGTCTGGGCATTGGGTTAACAATGGCGGCATATACGCACTTTCATAACAACAATCTGTGTACTATATCTTCGTGGAAGTCATTAGATGGTGTCCAATTGCACGAAAGTACCAGTCATCAGTACTAAACAAAGACCATCTTAAATGAGGACATTAATATAGAATATGTTAAGCACTTATCCCGAGGCATCGATAGCTTATCTAACCCTTGATTATGAGGTTGTTAAATTCGAATATTGCACGAAGTCTTTTTTTTGTTTAAAAAAAAACTGCCCGCTAAGGGGAAATTTGTATACCGCGTAAACTACAGTTTGTCTACAACGTGCGGTCCCTACTTGGTCCGGTGTGCACAGTTGTAGGGGAATAAGTGCTAAAGAGAAATACTGTAAGTAATACCTGTAAATACTGTGAGTTGCGCCGAATACCCATGTGCGCGCATGTGTCCTCATCAGCGTTTTAACGCACAACCTGACGCGCCTGGCGCACCTGATGGCGCTGGCGCACCTGGCAGGGATCTCCTGATTCGTCAGAATGTGCCGGAGTCTCCAGTAGTAACCAGATTTCCAGACTTCCAGTACAACAGGCAGTTTCCAGGAAAACATGTAGTATAATAGCTTCCAGGTTGACAGAGTTCAACTCATATAATTGCATCAGACAAATTTTTCAAACCATGATAAGTTCATTTGCGTGATGATCTGCAAACTGATTTACATAGAACGCTCGGAAAGCATCAAGAGTATATGAAAAATGAAAGTCTGTAGGTAGGAATTCGTCTCCAAAAACGGCAAGAAGGTGCGCTGAACGAACGAGGGAATCTACATGAATCACTGATACCTCTCGTGCACCATCATTGTCGAGCTCCGGCT
>MLYV02001260.1:0-14257 GCA_001913855.2 Hermanssonia centrifuga
ACCGGCGGAGATCGAAAATCTGGTTTCGTCGTCGCTGCAGAACGTCTGGTGAGTTTCGCTTAGACGGGTGTAGATGGGATCTCACGTGACTTTCCCATTCTATCGCTGCAAACTGTTGTCCTCCCTCTTACACGCGCCCATCAAGCATGAATATTCAGACGACACGAGAAATATATTTAGCACACGGAATTTAATGTCTCCATGCCATTAATATACATTTTCAACCACTGTGGTGAGCTCACCACACCATGGGATATATATCACATTGTATGCTCTGTAGCGGCTGCACACGAATAGATTATTTATTGGTACCTTCAGACAGGCTTTAATGAGGTTCTGTAACTATCTTAGGTATCACACAAGTGTAATTGTGCTTGTGTTGCGCTGTGAGGTGCTAGACCAGTGAAGGTGAGTTGTCACGTGACTACCCATCTACACCCGGGCAATATGGTCATTGCAGGGCGGATCAGCGCCGCAGGCTGCCGAGAAAGGCGGCAGGGGAAATTCCTGAATGTTTCAGAGCGCTTGGCAGGGGAATTCTTTGTGAAATCCGAAGCCTGTCCGAGCCTTGTAGCGCCTCAGGCCTCAGATCCCAGGATTTCATTACATCTGAAGTATCAACTTCTCTCGCTCATCTAGATACACATTCGCTTCACTCCGTTGGGTCCATCGTAGATCGCACCAGCCATACGGGAAGATGAATTATTGCAATCGATTCGCTTCTCAGTTGTGTGAGGTTGTGTCTACATATCACAACCATCCGTTCCGGCTTTCTAGTACCTGAGTTCAGCTATAGGGGTAAGTGCATTTCTCTTTCTCCTGTCATGTCCACAAACCTGAATCCTTCTACAATCCCTCTACTACAGTCAATCTCGGGCGAGCATCAGCTCATTTCCGACTTCCGAGTCCCCGTGGTCACAAGCGAGAGTGACCTGTCCACTTGCCGCTTCGCAGACCTGCCAACTGCACGCAACCGGCGTGGTCCCATTGTTCAAGTTTACTGTCACCTCTTGAGTGGACCAGGAGTTCTATTTCTGCCATGGGCATATGCACCTGTCATATTCAAGGTGACTGGCCGAATCTCAAGGGAGGATTGCTATCTCACAACTAGAGGAGATGCCGAGATTGATGGAGGGGTATCTGAGTCAGCAGGCAAGCTGCTTGCTTCATGCTGGCTCGAAGCACCTAGCGAGATGGAAGGCACAACAGAGTGGGACGCGATGTTCGCCCGCCTCTCTGATATTGCCATGTCAACTTCAGACGCGAACATTCATTTGCGTGAGTTCTTGCATTGGACACGCGGCGAGCAGTTGGGACGTCTGCAAATCATCAGAGGGTTCAGTGGTGCTACAGCGGTAGGTTTATCTGGCATTCATTTTCTATTTCAAAGGTGCTGATTCATGGCTACTGTATATTCAGGAGGCCCGAGCTCTTGAGCTCCCAGTTTTTGATGCAAACGGACAACACCGCCCTCCATGCTCACTAAGCGAAGTTCCTTTTGGCGAGCTTGTCGAGGCTCGATTCAAGCTAATCAAGGTCCCAGTCCTCCACAGAAGAACAGAATTTATGGCTCGGTTAGTGTCCCTTATGCCGATATCTGCTAGTATGTTTTCAGAGTCCCAGTCCTGATTCTTCAGGGAGCTCAATGTGTATGTATTCAAGTTTTATCTCTAGTGAATCAGAAAGACATGTATTGTATAGTATGAATTATAGTATAGTACTACCAATCGCTACAAACCAGAGTAGTTGGCAAGGAATGTTCAAGTTAATAACGCCGGTAACGTACCATTTCGAATGTGTCAGGAGTGGATTCAGTAGAGTAATAGAATTAACGGCAAGTTCTGCATAGGCCGCGTACGTTAGCGAACAACTTTGTTTCATGACCAAAACAGTACATACATTTGAATTTGCTTACACCGCTATGCCTGTTGAAACATAGGGGCCATATTCTACATCCGCTGTCGTCAGTCCAACTTACCAGCCTGCCTGAGTACCACTATCCAAATTTGCGACACACTAGTACCTAGCCTGCTGCTCAATGTCTGTCTTCGAACCTACAGTGGTTCGTGCACAACTTGCGCACAGCATGTCCCGGAAGGATCGGGCAGCATTTGAGAAGACCTGGAATGATACAGTAAGTTCTGAATGAATTTGATCCCTTGCTAGTCGATTTAGCGTGATGTGGGTACTACCTTCAGGTCACAGACAAGCTTGCGAACTGGGTCAATAATAGACCGAGGCAGTCTATTGAAGGAGAGCAGCTAGAATGGGAGGCTCAGGTTGTCGCCTATGTGAATGCAATTTACAATCTTACCAAGGTTCATGGGAATGCCAAAGCGGGCACGCCAACACCAAACCTCCCAAAGCATATTCCAATCTATGGACCACGTTTTCTTCCACCGAGGTACCTACATCAGCAAAGGCGTAACACAACTTTCCCTAAAATAGAACCAGTGACTGCTTACCTCAAGCCACTGACTATAGTCCATCCGTTTTATTTTGGTGGCCTCAAAAAGTGTCCTCAATGCGACTCCGAGGATGGGACAAGCTGGAATAGTTGGGTGAATACCGGGCATTGCAATCTGTTTGGGATTCGACACGGAGAGGGTGCTTTAGGTTACCAATTACGCTGCAAGTTGTGTCAGCAAGCAGGAAGAGACCAATATTGTTTCGCCACGACATCAGCTGTGTTTTGGCAGAGATGGGAATTTTGGGCTATACCATGTACGTATAGTAGTAGGGCCGCTCTGAGTAAGGCTGCGCGGCATTGCTGATTCTGATGGATATATTACTAGGTGGTATCCCAATATTCTTTGCACGATCGGGACTCACACGAGAACTTTTCGATTTAATCATCGAATTCCGGCCTACTTCCACCTCAGGAGGACTCTCTGAGCGTATCAAACGTAAGTTGAATGAATTACATATCAAAGATATCTTAGTCACATACCGCTGGTGTCCTCCGAACAGAACTCCATCTTCTTGAGTGGCAGCAACGAGAACTTGAATACCTACAAGCGTATTCCCAGATGCCCAAGCCCCACATGTTTGAGAAATATCCTACCAGGCTACAGGAATTTCGCTTGACAGCAGATGGAGGTTACGGAGAGAACTGCATCACGGACGACTTCGTCACAGACGTATACCTTGAGTTTGACAAACGCACACGTGCCGAAGAGTCAGCGGATTATCTCAGGACTTTATCAGGTTTGTTACTTACCATTTTGAAACTTGGAGTATCAACTTGAAGTGGTATCTTTCTTGATCAGGTATCTCCTTGTCACTTGATGCTACATTCAAAACTGCAAACAAAGCGACCCTCGTCAATACTCAAAAAGTCTGTGTGTGCTTGACAAAAGGTGGATTGCTCACCATCATCAATGAGCGTAACGAAATCATTGCATGGGTGCGTATCAGCTCAAACTGCCAGGGCCCGTCTTGATTAGGAAGTTAACATTGACATCTGTAGAAGTTATGTCAGACGCAATCAAATGCAGAGATTGAGGAGTTACTTAGCGGGCTTGCACGGCGCTTTGAGCTCCTTGGCCTTCCACTACCTGAACAGGTCGTCGCAGACAATTGCTGTCATATCCGGACAATGATCTTGAAGGTCTTGCCTTCATCCCACGTTTGCCTTGATATTTGGCATTGCATTGCAAGGTAAGTTCTCTGATTTTTCTGATAGATTCGAAGCTTACTTACCAGAATGATTCAGGTATACAGTTGTTGTACTTAACGGGAAGAAAAATCCGTACTTGACATCAGTCGCAAGGGATATCTCAAGCGCGCTCCTGAAAAGCCGTGGATCTCATGGGGTATTGGCAGAATACAGAAACAGGGATGAAGCTGAAACAATGCTTCAAGCGGTATACGAGAAGTACTCACGGATCGGCGGTGTATGGACGGCGGCTGCAGCCAAGGTAAGTGATTGTGAAACTGGCATCTGCAGACAGTTGATAAACTTCCGGAATAGGTGCATGCTGATCAGCTCTCACATGTCAAGAAAGGCTGTCTCGAAAGACGTCGCCAAGATATTGCGGCAGACGGTAGCCGTATAGAGGGCTCACATAAGGCTTGGAATGCACTGCGGCGTGCATGTGCGAGTGGTCTGGAAATGTTTGGGGCTCTCTCCCGAGACTTCGTACTTCGACGGAACTTGCGCATTATTACCACGACTGGTTGTCACCGAGGACCAGCAACCGGTTTTGCAGCGACCACTCAGGGGTCTCATCATATACGGCTTCAAAATTGGATCAATACCCTTTTCAACATGCTAGCTGACCGAGAACGTACATGGGGAGGGCCGGAACTTCCAGCAAAACCCATCCTACAGAAGATTGATAGCAGAGAAACCTTCGGTCTTGTCGTCTCTGACCACAATCTAACGTTTGGCGGGCTCCTGCAAATCAAAGACGAGCTAGATGAAGACCGCAAGTTAGAAGATCTACTCAGTGAGCGTGAAGAAGAACTGGATGTAACAACGGTGTTGCACGACCTCAATATCGACCCAGCACTACTCCACCAGCCTGAACCCAGTGGCTGTACCATCTCTCATCGACCTTTTCATCCAAGTGCATCACCGCTTGCGCTTGGTGGCACTCATTCATCTATCACAACGTCAAGTTCCGGGCCATCAAATGTCGATGGTTTACTTGGGTCACTCACAGAATCATCATCAAGCTGGGACAATCTTGCAGATGGACACTGCTCCATGGAGGGCACTCTTGAAAGGGTGGAGATGAAAGCCTTGACTTCGGCCCAGGTAGTTGGCGACCTTATAATAGTGAGTGCCGTGGTTGACTTGCAGTACTAGGACCACCACCTAAACTTGTCTGGTGCATGCAGGACTTGACCAAGGAATCAGAGGAGCCCACATCTACGAAAAGAAAGCAGGCAACTCTTGAGACCGTCGCTGGACTTGGACCGCCTGTAAAGAAACTGCGGACCCAAGCTCCAGTTACAGTAAGTCCTATATCCCAACACCTTGAAGCAGCTGACCCGGATCTTTGCTCACCTTAGCAGAACAAGTTGAACGCTACAAGTAAAGCTGGTCAGCTTCAGCTTTCACCATTCTTCTCAGATCAGCGCCACGCTGTCATGCTAGGAGTACCAGATGATGTTGCGAAGAATCTGGGCTCTGGCAGTGCTCCAGATCTCCCATCTAAGACACCCCCAGTGCCGTGCCAGGATAAGCCAGCATCTCCGTCCCTGATCAATATGCTATCCTCACCGCTGCCTGTAGTGCATGGGCCGGACGTCGCTGGATCCAACCTGCAACATCTCTCACGCTCAGAGCGTCTCTTTGCTCTCAATACTGGCATGAATCCTCAGTCGCTTCAGATCAACTCTGACATTGAATTCTACGCCTTTATGGATCTTCGCCTTGAGCACGGGTGGGCAACCTATAAGATGAACTCGCGCAGATACGTGGAGGCTGCGGATCTGTACAATAATCGTTTAGTACAGGTAAACGAGGGGGAGGGAATCCAGCTCACCATCAAGAAGAGACCTCGCGCGATAGCGGAAAAACTTGCTAAGATCGAGGCCATGTGCAGCCAGCGGATCATTGCAGGAAACTATGCGTGTAAGTTCTTTAGCTTACAATTCTGAGACAGGCGGCCCCAACTAACTCACCTATTCCTTCAATAATCAGCAAAGCGAAACGGGGATGAAGCGTTTTGGCGCAAGCACTGCCATGCGGTGCCTCTAGGCACAGATCCTGCAAAACAGAATAATGGAAAGGTTGGTCAATGTGTCATCCTGTCCTTACCGTGCTACGCTGACCTTGTACCGTCATCGTTTACAAGGCTCGAAAACTCCAAACGTGCGCGCGGTGCCAAAAAATCAAGTACATTGGCGGGCTTGGTGCTTCTGGTAATCATCGCAAGATCTGCTGTTCAGACGGCGTAAAGACTCAGGACAAGAACGACCCACCTCCTAAATGGCCACAGCCTGAAGGTGTGTTCACCAACGGAACCCATTTCCACCTCCTTGCATTCTTGGAGCAGCTCCGTCGGCTCTATGAGAAAGCGATTGTCGAATGCGACACAGCCTCCGAGGACATGGAATCGGAGGCTTTCTTTGAGTTGCTCAAGGCCCGGCTTGGCACGATGGATGTCGAGAAAGATGGGAAAACACTGCAGGTGCCGGTATTCCGGCTTTACAGCTATCTTATGATGAGCCCTCCCCTTGATCAGCTGGTTATGACCCGGGACAGCAAACAATATCTTCGCGTCGACTGCCTTCGGGAAGACTAGCCGTGGATGCCGCTCTCATTGCTCCTGTATCGCGCATTTGATGCCGGTCTCTAAATCCTCGAACCCAAACTTGAAGTTCCTATCACCTTTATCAGCGTTATCTTCACCACTATCAGCAAAGCTCATACTCACCACCTATCACTTACTGCCGCCATGTGCTCTCCACTTGGGGTGTACCGTCATTACGCCCCGTCAAGCAGGGATCTTGACCGTTTCGTATGATAGTTCCCGACTAGTTACCGCTGCGCTTGTTTCTCTCATTTCTTGATTCTTTACACTATTTCAAGATCCATCTCGAATTTCTGTACTCGAAATTCCCTCTAGTATGTAAACTACATTTCTATGTACTATATGGTACTCTTTAATGATAACCCTATGCTGTCTTCCTTCGAAACTGTCTGCCTTCGTCGTACTTGGTGAGATTTGAAGACCAAACCCTAATCTATGGTCTATGACCGACCGGTCACAAAAAAGTCACAAATTGCACGTGATTGTGACAGGGTTACTTTACAGTCAACGGTCAAACAGTCACTCAAACGCTGGAAACGGTCCCGACGCTCCAAAAAGGGAAATCCCCTGGCATGGCGGAGTTCCCTACACCCGCTCGACCGAAAGTCACCAGACGTTCTACAGTGAGTACGGTTGCGGATTTTCGATCTCCGATCGCGCCTAATCCGTGCGTCAGCTACGGCAGCCACTCACTGTATTAGAACGGCTGGGTACGAGACTACTAGTCTCGTACCCAGCCGTTTTCATACAGCGCACGAAAGCGGAATCCGGTGAACCGGCGGAGATCGAAAATCTCCTTTCGTGGTCGCTGTATAACGTCTGGTGAGTTTCGCTCGAACGGGTGTAGATGGGTGATCACGTGACAATCCTTGTTCGCTTGACAAACAGCCTGCAGCACAACGCAAGTACGATTGTGCTTGTGTGACACCGAAAATAGTTAAAAAACATTATTAAGATCTGTATGAACATATTTTTATAATGATATGTGTGGTTTCAGCAGGCACATAATGTCGGAAGTGATAAGCATCCCATAGTGCAGTGAGCTCACTCCTGTACATAAAAATGCATATATATAATATGTAAATACAGAAACCAATATTCTAAACATATCTCCCACAATGTCTGAATATCTCTGCGTGATGAACGTGTGTAAGAGGTCGGACGACGGTCTTCAGCATTGAAACGATAAAGTCACGTGATCACCCATCTACACCCGTTCGAGCGAAACTCACCAGACGTTATACAGCGACCACGAAAGGAGATTTTCGATCTCCGCCAGCCCACCGGCTTCCGCATTCGTGCGCTGTATCCCGTCTGGGAACGAGACTATGATTATCCAGGAAACGCGGCGGAAGAAAAAGTGACGAAAGAGACGTCCAAAATATCGGAGGAAATGATGGAAGAGATGATATACGAGGGACAGTTTTAATCGATGACATGGGAAAATTTTCGATGGGGAGGAGTGCTGGTAGAGAAGGATCACATTATGGTGACGGGGGAACCCGAGATATGCTACTACCGACGGTCAAGGTGTGTATCTTCTAAAGAATATCCATAGCTTACTGGCACAGTGAGTGGTACCTTTCTCAGGGGCTCATATCATCACCACCGGCGACCGCTCCCGACCCTCACAAAACCGCACCCTCTTCTTAACATTTCAACCTCAAAATACTCCAAATTACCCTCTCACTTTGGCGCATCGTTGAATTGGTCTCCCTGTGAGCCTCTTTATCGTGATAAAACTGTGAGTTTTAGAAACTGGTAATATCACCTCCGATCTTCTCCTGGCTAAAGACGCATTCCTTCAAAATGGACTCTTTGATCCACCAAACCGCTCAGAACATACGCGTTAAGCCGTCGGCGCTTGGTTACTCTGTCCCCCCGGCAACTTACTTGCACTGCCTACAGCGTATATACCCACATCTCATGGCTGTGATATACATGGCACAGGCCCCCCACCTCTCTCGACTCAACCACTCACCAGCACTATGCCTGTCGCAATATTTTCGTTTGGATTCTTTGGCGACATCATCACTCTATGCCAACTCATTATCGAGTTTAAAAACCCACTTTCCGGAAGCCAAGAATCATACGACGAATTTACAGCGCTGGTGGAAGAACTGGATCTCTTCGCGCTTAGTGTCAAGCCCATTGAGCGAATTTTGCGGAAAGTGCAGGACTGCTCTTCCGCACAACATTCCACGACCACACTTGCTTTAGCCGACTTTAGAGACGAAATTTCGACGACCAAAGCGGCAGTGGATGCATGTCAGACTCTCCTCATCAAATGGAAAGCCCGGCTTGATCGATATAGCAAGCAGCCGATGACGACCTCACGATGGCGATCTGCCTATAGAAAGGTCCGCTGGCACTTTTCTTCAACGCGAAAAGACATCGCTACCTTCAGAACGGAACTCGGATCCAAGGCCAGTGCCATTGATAGGATCTTTATATCACTCATGCTCGAGCAGTGAGTCATGAAATGTAATGTTTCCAATTCTTTTTCTGACCAACATCCAGGCGTATCTGCAAGCTTTTGTCCCAGATCCCACCAACGCTAGTGGTCGAATTCATCACGTTCACGGACATGCTGGACCGTAAGATGCCTATTACAATGGAGAATTGTTCAGATAGAAAGGTATGCACTAGTGCCACCGTTGTGTTAATCATACAGTAACATACTTGCATGAAGAGATTCCACAAATACCTGCTCTATCTATTTGGCGATAGTGCTGGATTATCATACGTCCAAAGCGGCGACTATGACGTAACTGAGCAAGAAACAGAAGAAGGGGTCGCCGATAGATGGGACATGATCGTAAAGCCCGGATCTAGCCTCGTCATGAGCGCCCTCCTCCGCCGAGTCGTTCCATTTCCAGACCTTCAGCGTAGAGAGTGTCCCACGTGCGAGAGGGTTAATGATATTCAAACCCAATCTCGCAAATCCACAACGTGGTATGTTGTACTCTCTTAGCTACCTAATCCACGCGCGACTGAAATAACCGTGCCGGAAGCCAATATTGCAACACTACTTTCAAACACAGTAAGTCTGATGCCAAGCTGTCCACCCCTGTGGACGACTCCGACAACCATCCAAGACACCAAACCTCATCTAGTACCTCCTCCTCAAGAAGTCCTACCAACCATGCCTCGGCAAGTGATAGACGTGATGGGAATGATTCTCGTGCAGAGGATACTCAGTTCATTCGGCGTTTTGTGGTTATACAACGAATGGCCACCGTGGCTTGTCAACATAAACAAATTATTCCGCAGGGACGATACACCGTTAGAGGTCAGCGTGGACAGCCATCACTCCGCATCGATTACTTCTCGTCCGATGGACGCAAGGGAGTTCCGTTGTCCCGCAGCACATATCTTCTCTATGCTCACGAAGGTATTATCTTCAATCACCGATCTGGAAGCCTGAGGGAGATGAGTTGTCTTATCTTAGTACGTTGTTTGTGCTCACTGTGGGTGCTTGTTGTTTCTCATTTCCTCGATCGTTGTAGTTCCCCGGCGGCTACGATCCGTACTACGAGCAGAAGAACGTCGTCTTCAGAAACAACGGACATTCTTTCGACAGACTCCTTACGCGTGCCAAGTTAGCTGAGCACATCACGGTCGCCACTGAGAAATTCATCAGGGTTCGTTATCGTGATCACCACACGTTGATTGATCGACGGCTCACGATGTCGTCACCCAGCTAAATACACACTTTGCACCTTCCGAGCAACAGTGGAAGGTTGGAGAGGGTGGCATTACTCTCGAAAACCTTGTGCTTATGTCAGTGGAGATACTTCCCGTAGGAATCCTTCAACCGCAATTCATGTACGTCGATCCCTCGAAGCCGTGGTGAAACGTACTTTTCCCTTGAGGTCTGGTAGCTTTCAAGGTCTCTGCCCCACACGCGAGAAACATTTTCTAGTCAAGCGGATTTGCTCCTCATCTCCACGTCCCTTCCCATCTCACATATCTGGCACCCTCACAACATTTTACGTCTACATCTCCCACTTGGGAAGCGCCGGCTGCGGCCGACGCCAACCTTGCTCGACATGAGACATGAGATTGAGACATTGAGGCCACATAGCACACTAGTGAAGCGTTGTTACACATAGACATCATGATAGACAAGTTGAATTGTACTAGATTTTATGATTACTACTAGTAGTTTGGACTACTGCTCGCAAGGCCAAACATCCTTCGACTCCAGCAGGAGCACCTACCCTGTTCGGTCTCTATGTTAGCTTGTCTCGCAGCTCGGAGAAGGAGACCATTAGGCTTTTACAATCTCAAAACCTCGAATCCGAGCTCTCCGTGGCATCTCCATAACCCTCAACTTCTGGCTGAAGTGAAGGAAAATGGGCCAAAGAGAAGTGTAACTAGACAACAGTGTCATATATAATCAGGTATCGTCGCAGGCGACCAGCGATTGGAATGTCTACTGAAGCTTGAAGTACTGAAGTTCCAGGACTTGGATCGATGTGTCACATGTCAAAGCAAGAGGTGTGGTTCGGAACCTCGAAAGATGATAATGAGGAAGTCGGAGTTGATAGTGTTGGAGTCCCAGATATTAATGTGACAAGCACCTTTTGACTTCCCGGAGTTTGGCACTCGTTGCTTGCTCTCCTTAGATAAACAAACGCGCGACAAGCAACACCAAATAGTGAAACGCGAGACGGCCACGTGATAAGACGGCCAAACTAATGCCGAAACGCGTTCAGCCTCTGGATATGAATATTAATGTTAATATTGTACCTGGCAAGTCAGCCCGCCGTCAGCACTCGTTTCTTCCAAACAAGGTATGTTTTATAATACAAGGCCTGCCACTCGTCGACATCCATGGCCCCCATCTCAACCAAGACGGCCTCGGAGGCTATACCTGCCATGTCTACAGGAAACTTCATCTCACACAACCCTCTGCTGTTCTATCTCGTCCTCGGCTTCTGTCTCGTCTCTCTCACCGGCGGCCTCACCTATCTTGTCTCTACGTTCATCAACCGACGCGCTTGGACGGCCTCGTCGCGTGGGGTACTGCCCACGACAACCCAGAAATCGGCTCCTCGCCCTCTACTGCTTCCTCGCCTCGCAGATATCGGACACACGACCAAGACATCTCGTCAGTGGTTCCACAAACCTCAGACTAGAGTTCACAAGGTACGTTCTCCCTCACAAATGTACGCACGTATTTTTTAAAAGCGTTTGCAGGCGAACGAGCGAGTAGGGAAGAGGGAAACGGTTGTGCGACCGGATTGGGCCGTCCACTATCAGGACCTCCTAAGATTACGGGATACCGAAGGTTATGTTCTCCCTGTTCCCCAGGTCATATGCCCATCTGCACCTTCTCTACCCATCCTCGACCGTGCTATCAATCCCATCTTACTCCCCTCCGCTGAATGCCTGTCAAATCCACTTTCCACCTATTCGCCTTCCTTCTTCACCTCTTCCACACCGCACATCTCCCCCGAGCACCCTACCAGCCCGCCTACCGAGCCTAAACCGTCCTTTCAGCATCCGCCTTGCAACAACTCTCTCTATGACTCTCTGGGCTTCGATACCTCTCCCTCCACCCCCGTGGTTACCGAATACACTCGTCCACCGACGCTTTCGATTATAATCGAAGACGAGGACGAGGATGAGCGACCGGAAGGCAAAGACCAGTTGTCGGAAGCAGAGCTAGAGGGTGTTTTCCAGCTTAAACATAAGGAGGATGCACAGGCGGTAGAGTTGAAGTCGATGGAAGAAACGGATACCACCGTCGAGTACGATACCTCTATGAGTGACTACTCTGAGGAATCTGTGGAACTGGTCTTGCCCTCTACGCTCTCCTCAACTCCCACAGCGTCCGGGACCATCCCGTCTCCCGTGCCTTCCATCACGATCGACAAACGCATTCGCAACACTCACGCTCATCTCAGCCTCATCATCCTCGATCCATCCACCGAGTCTCCCAGGGTTTCCCCGCGCCCAAAGACCCACCCCACACTCGCCCATCCGATCGAATACCTCCAACTCCCCCTCGCTAGTCCCCACCGGCGATCTGCGGCGGCCGGCCAAGAGCAGGAGCCTGGGACGCGCTCGGTCTTTGGGAACGTGTCGAATCTGACGGGGAGTAGGTTCAGACTCGGGGTTCCGCCTTCGTTTCATACGCTGAAGGAGAATGGGAAAGGACGACGGGTGGACTTTAAAGTGGGTGGTGAGAATGCTGGTGGTCTTGGTTATGCCTTCTGCCCTTGAGATATTGTTGCGGGAGAAAGAGAAGCTTTCCTCTTTTGCAATATGTTTCCCCGGGTTCCTAGTTTTCTATCTCTCTATTGGATCGTCTTGACACTCTCCTTCACTGCAATTGGCTACGTCCGACTCTGTTTTCTTCCTTTTTTCTTCCTCCCATACTACTAGTATCATCGCCACACACCCCCACTCAGGCTCCTTCAGCTGTCGTGATCCGTTGCCAATTCAGCTGGCACCCGCTCATATCCATCTTGCTATCTTAACTACTCGTGCATATCCCCCATTGCATTATCATTTATATCTCCATATCAAGCGTGAAGCTTATTTTGCATATCGCTCGCCAATCGCATATTTCGGCTCTCTCTATATATCATACAATCTACCTATCCCATTCACCCACATTCCGTTCCGTTGCATATCATCCTATGCTCTACTACTCTATCTTTCTACTCCTCGAGTCCGCAGCGTCGCTCGTTCCTATCAACCATCTGGTGTATTTCGCCTCTTTGCAGTCTGTCTGCATCCCCGCTGCTGTCATTTGATTGTTATCGCTCCTTTCGCTCATCGTCGCTATCCCCACTGGGATCTCCCATTGCTCTCGATTGGTCCCGTCCTCTAAATGCCTCATTCTCTATGTCGTTTCTCAAATCGAAGACGATACGTCGCATATACTATACTCTGCACCGGCCCTGTTTATTTTAACCCAAGTCATCGCGAATCGCTCGCTTCCTTATGTCTGTTCTTGCGGTTTATCTCATGTTCTATCTAACATATCAGCCATCGAATGTTATTTTTATCTCTCCATGTCCCTTCCATCCACTCTCTGCTTGTTCAAAATTTTCTCCGCGTGCGTGACGTGCCCGTCGACGGCTTGCTGAAGTCGTTGTAGCTCATGCTTCCCTCACGGTTGGCATGAGCGAGGAGTCTACGTCGCCTGAGCGTGTCGCACCGGTCAGGCCGGTCATAGGTGTGAGTCCCATGGATGTGTCGAGAGATAAGCCGTCGCGTATGGCACAGACGGAGGCACCGGAGCCCAAGTTGAAGGACAACGATGTTCACGGAGGAAGGATCCTAAATTTCGGGAGCAATATCTTCATGAATAAAACAATTCGACAAAGTTAATATGACGACATAGAGACCTCTTTACCAGTACTGAGTAAGTAATTGAACGGTTGGACGCTAGACTGATTCCCTCTCTAGGGAGCCTCGCTGTGTACACCTGACCCGGAGTAACAATCCGACCACCTCGATCTGTATACAAACTGGCTAAGATCAAGCTGCATCAGCAAAAGAGCGCCGTACTTAAACGCTCTTAAACAAGCGCGTAAGTAGACTAAGTGAGTAAGACGCTCGAACTTACAAAAGATGATTCACCTTACGCAAGACGAGTCACTTAGGCAAGACGCAACTAAGACAGTGCTAAGGGGCATGGTAAGTGGACAGCAAGTAGATTGTATTTTGTACTATCGGGTCTCATGTGTACCATAAATCAATACATTCAGATACCGACGAACGACTCATTTTGTTCGTGTTCCAATGGCCGACCATCACCAACTCCCATGTGCTTGATAGTTAGAGGTTTAAACGTGACCTGAGTGAGCCAACTGCTTCATAAACATGAAGGAAAGTGTGCTGACCTGTCACTGCGCCCAGCTCTGAATCCCTACCACGAGCACTCACTGCTCCTTCCACTTCAGAGTGACTGTGTCGGCGCTGGTAGAAGGTCCTGAGAAAACATCAGCCTCTAATTCATCGGCATCCGA
>MLYV02001262.1:0-12407 GCA_001913855.2 Hermanssonia centrifuga
AAGGCGGTCGTAATAACGCGTCAACGTCCCTCTGGCGTCCTCTGAGACCTTTTTAGCCTGGTGCAGAGTTTAGTCGCGAAAATCCTCTGGTATTGTGATTTGATAGTGAATACGAAGTATATCCGGTGCGGGGTCAAGCAGATCCTCGCTATCGGCTGCAAGTATCTCCTAGGCTCGCTGAATGAAACTAACAACGATTTCTTCCGTTACTATGCACCACCGACACCTATAATGGAAGCATAAGAAATCATCAGGAGACGCGGTAATCATATGCTCACGAGATCAAACTGGTGAAACGCTGCGCTCCGTGAATCACTTCCCATTCTATCGATCTCGTGTTTTATGGTCCACACATCGCTCCTGGTGCCAAAGACCCTGCTTAGCCCATCCCTCGTCGCATCCAGCTGCTCCTTGACTCCGTTCTTCAGCCTAACATCCCACCATGTCCTAAACTGCACTCCTGATACTGACTGCTGCAGGTGGTGCCCTCATGTCCTCCAACCCAGCGATGCCGTCAAGTAATACAGCGTGATACAACCAATGGAGAGGGCATGGCCAATACGATGTCGGCGGAAAATGTTCAGTGCAGAGCGTTCCGCTGGGCGTGATGAACCACTGGGATTGCAAGGCAATCGCGATTGACTTCACTGAGGAGGTGCGTTGACCGAGAAGTATTAGATGGCCACGAAAGAAGCCAAAGTCGCATAGAGTCGTCCAGGAGAGGCCCGATGAGATAAGATAAGACGAGTTTTGTCGCGTGCCTGCGATGCCTCTGGCGCTCTGCGCTAACATTTACGTTGCAGCCTCCTCGACTGCACAGGAAATACACACCTGTCTCTTACCTCGCAGCTGCCCTCTCGTCCCGCCGACATGCACCACCACGTCCTCCTACCCTCGTCCTTCTTCCCCCTCCCAATATTTCCCTAACCCACCACTCCCCAAGCCGGCACCCCAAAACGAGACGATCGATAGAGACGAAGAAGCGCTTGTCCTATTCCTCTACGACACCCCTCCGTCTCACAAACCATCGTCCGCACGGCCTGCTGACTCCCTACGAATTCCGGAGCTCCTTGAGGAATCCCCTCGCGCCGCATGTCCCTCTTCTCCTCCTGTTCAATCACCCCTCTGGGCACGCGCATATGCCAGACTTCTGCGCAGAATGGGGCAACACACAGCAGCAAAAGAGATCACGGAGGTCATCAGGTGCGTAGAATAGCGAGTATCGGCTGCCATTTAATTAACGAGTATCTATTCAGAACGTACATTACCTCCCACCCGTACGCCCTTCCTTCTGATATACAACGCGTTCGTGCCAGACCTCGAAGTATAATTCGGGCTCTCCCTCGGTCCAGACTCGCTCTCAGACGACAAGCACCCCGTACATCATGTCCATACCACCGATGAGACGCCTGGTGTAAAGCCCAACGCTAATCTATCCGTGTCCCAACTACCACACACCGAAAATTCACCAGGCGCACCACCACATAATCTATTGATCGAATCGCTTTCGGGCGATTCTATCGATCATCCCCTCCACACCACCACCGACGATGAGACATTTGGTGTCAAGGACAAAGAAAACGCCCTAGACCCTGCCGACAACTCTGAAACCGACTCCGTCCTATCATCCTCACCCCGCTCGACGTCCTCTCATCTTTATTCCTCCTCTTCTAGCAGCAACTCGTCTGGGCCGAACTCACCGGCGACGCCGAGCTCAGAGCTATTGGCCTTGGCGTAGTTACCGGCCGCGTTGCGCATCCACCGTCGTGGGGACCCCGAGCCGGACGCGTCGTCGAGGCGTTCAAAAGCGTCTGGAGCCACGTCGGGGCCAAGAGCCTCCAACGAGCGTGACATAGTGCTTGCGACGTTCCTCTCGACTCTGCCGTATCGCAAAGCGGATATGGGTTCGCGATAGACAGGTCGGGCAGTAGGGAGGGATATGGTAGTCAGTAGGCGGACTTTTGGTTGAGATAGATTTCCCCATCATATCGATCTCAAATAATATTCCTGCAAATTCCATCGAGAATCTCCACGGTCAAGCATGATCAGTCGCTCCAATATATCCGCTGAAGCGAGATTGATGTCCTCGAGACGACGTTGCGTGATAAAATTGACGATTTCCTGCTTGCTTTCCGAGGAGGCTTTGATATGTTTCTGTTGAGCACATGGTAAACCACAGCGACGGAGGTAAGCTGACATAAAAAGTCGAAGTATAAACAGAGGCTCACTGGAGGGACAGGTACGTCCGCATTCAAGTACATTTGAGCACGATTCGTCACAGGGCAATCGTATACAGATCTGGGAACGGATCTTTGAGATGAGACCATCGAACATGAAGGAAGGGCACACGTACTGACCTACAGGAGACGGGACAAGATTCGGGCTCGCAACAAACACATGGTTCCATACAAGGACACAGCTTCGTACATCTTTGTTGGAGATATTGCTGATGTCAGACGCGACCACAAGCCGGGTGTAATGATGGTCAGGAGAGCAATCTTTTCCGCCCAGCAAGAGAGTAAAATGGCAGATTTGTGCACTCTATGTTTGATCCGTGACAGCTTCGTGTTGGTCTTGAGGACTGAGAACCCCATGGTTTCGCTCTGAAAATCCAAGCAGGTTGACTTGCATGTTCTTGAGCAACATTGCATGACATCGACACCAGGGATTCACAGTACACCGAGGTCGAATCTTTGCGAAAGGCAACCACAGCAACATGTTCGCATCGCGGAAGTTTCTGCTTTATCTGTTTTTTTGTATTCGACCTGGTCCAACTTGTCCATCATACAACTGATTAGCCCGTTCAGTCCCTGAATATGAGAGCAGCGGGTTGGGACATACCATGGAAGAATATCCTCATGCCTGCAGGGTGAAACGATAGCGTACATGGCGGGTTCCCAGTCGCCACAGTCGCCACCGCAGTCCTTAGAGCAACGGTGGTACGAGGGAATATGACATCTTGCACTTTGATGACCATCTAGTGCTGCATGACACTATGAACCATCAGCATCTATATGACCAGAAGAGAAAACGGTGAACGTACGACGGAGGGACAGATATAATCGCAAGGAAGCCGAGTTACACAAGGGGTGCAAATCTGTCAAGTTCCCCGGGCGTTGAGATTATCTGTGCTTGCTCTATGTGATACAGACGAAAGATTGCCATTTTGATGGCGGGCCTCCATCTCGTCTATGATCGTGGACAAGGTATTGTTTCTGCGCGAGTTGGATGCGTTGCCAAATGCGCACGAGCCATGTTTTTTTTTTCCGAGAGAGCGCGACATTTATTCGGTTACAGCTCTGGGAGGAGGTCAGTGCATGCTGATAGCGTATATTGGCGCACCAAACCTTGAGGAATCTCATTGATGCCGAATTAGTTTCGCATCTTCCCGATTACGCACAATAGAGATAATAACCATTGTTTCACATGTTTCCGAGTTACCGCGCACAGGAGAAATTGCTATAACAATCTTGGATCCCTGTCCCTGGAGAATATCCGATATACCCAGGCGGATCTGGATAATTTATCAGAAACGAAGCTAATCATAATATATATCTACTCACATACACCATTTGTTTTCTGTATCTCTTTCATCGAAGGCTACCGCGATCTTCGCTCAAGGCTGCCTGTACTTTCTGCAGTTGACCAATGTCACCGGGGCCACTATACGTGCCTTGGCGCAAAGGGTAAAGAACGAGATCTTGATGCATTTTGACCTACGTATCATCAATATACTGATATCATTTGCCCCAAGTTGACCGTCTGCCGGCCCGGTGCGTACCTCGTAGTTGTTGAATTTCGGTTTTCTCTTCCATTCTCTCGTTAACAGGAACGCGTCCAGAAGATCCTCCAACTTGAGAGCTTGAAATTCATTAAGGCAATCCTACATGTAATCCTGCATGGTTTCGACAATCTGCGACATGATCGGAGGCTGGGCGTATAGTAGCAGGTTTACCGCAAGGAAGCCAAGTTACACAAGGGATGAGACAGCCCCCGCAGGTGCAAATCTGTCGGGCAGTGAGATTATTTGAGCCTGCACTATATTGTCGCACCAAACTTTGAGGAATCTATTTGATGCCGAATTGGTTTCGCATCTTCCCGAATTACGCACAAGAGAAATAATAGCAACCTTCGATCCCTGTCACTGGAGAGTTTTCACTGTGCCCAGGTGAATCTGTATAATTTATCAGAAACGAAGCGAATCATGATATATTTCTCCTCACATATCTTGCCATCACGTTCTCCTCTATTAGATCATCGTCCGCCAAACTCTGTCGCACCATTTGTACTACTTGATCTCTTTTGTCGTCTACGTATCATCAATAAACTGATGCCATTTGCTGCCGGTGTAGGGGGAGGATTAAAGAACGCACCGAACGAAGTCGATATGGAAAAGCACACTCTATGTTTGACTGATAGGCATTCAGCCATCTGCAAGGTGCTCCATCAGCGAACGATCGCACTTGAATAGCTGATACCCGCGTTCGCTGACCATTGAAAGCCCAAGGTGTCCATCAGTCATCAAATCCATAAATAAAGAATATTAATACCATATGTCGCTAATGTCGGACGTAACTGCTGGGGCTCGCCGAGCACTAGTATCAAGTGTTGAACTTATGGCGAGATGATACAAATCAGCAAAAACCGCGAAATCAAATAACCCATTATACCTGATGCAAGAGACGTAGATACTAAAGAGCTTTGAGGACCCGGCGCGGCAATCTCTTCGACCATGAGGCTAAGAACTCCTGAGACGATACTCTGACGGAAGCAACTCAATAAACGCGGGTCCTCCGTACGGGATGCTGTCGGTCGACGTACTGACGGTTCGAAAATCTGGTGACTTGGCAATACCTGTCAGTGAATTGAGTGGGGTATTGATCGTTTGAGATTTGGCCCCAACAGCATTGACGCACCAGGTGTCGTACATCCAGTCGAGTCAATGTTGATTATAAGACGCCTGCGACTCTGAACTGGGTGATGATTAAGAGATGAAATGGAACGTTAGACGGGCACGAACCTTGTTCCAAATACCGCCGTATTTAACAAGCTTCCTTGTAGCTCTCACAAAGTTGAGCATGGATCTGGCGGTCTTCATTTTATGTTTCTTAGTCTATTGTGCGGGCTGGACCGGTGGAGAAATGAACTTGAGGTCCTCGCCACCTCTCCATATTCCGTAGAATATCCGAGAGAAGATAAGCTTCCGCATGCTCTGGATAGATGTCAAACATCTTCCAATATCCTTCATGGTAAGGAGGGCGGCTGGATATTTATCATGACCTTGATTATCTCCTCTTCGAGCGTCTTCATAACTCCGTAGTGTACGCCATCAATACTGCAGATCATCGCATGAGCATATCTGATTCGCGAGAGAGAGAAAACACAAACCGATAGACCTGATTCCGCTAGCATTGAATACTAGAACTTGTAGTATTTCCTTGGCCGAGAAACTCTGAGAAATGTGACAACTATCAGCAACTACAGAGGGTAATAAATATGTAAGCATGCACCTGCGAGGTAGATAAGGACCGCCGTACTCCTGAATTGCCTCTTCGAGCTTTGTAGGTTGATTTCTCTTGCCCCCAATGCTGTGCCATATTATGCCAAGATTGTCATAGATCGCCTAAATAGATGCTAGCATAGAGCCACTACGAGAAAAAGGGAATATCAATCTCTACAAACCGAGCAAATATCGCAAGACAACATACGTGAGGTTCTCCGCGGATGGAGACAAAAACCGTATGTCGGGGTGGCGTGCCATCGAATGTTCGGCGAGGTGGTACTGAGCATCAGGTAGAGAAACAGGAAGATGGGGTGCCAAGGGAGACAAGAGTTCGTCGTTGGTAGGTACGGATCTGGGATACCCCCGCAAAACCGTGGTCATGGCGCGGTCCATCTCGTCAAAGTCTACCTGGGGGGTTTCTAGGTCTGGGAGAATTGCATGATTTGAGCTTGACACCGCTGAGTGGGCGTGTTGCCAATTTTTACGGGTATGCGCCTCAGTTCCTCCGTGTTATGCTCTGACTCGCGAAGGACGATGATCTTCAAACGTTTTATTTCCTCACGTGCAATGCCCTTTCCAAACGACGCTGTGATTCCAGGAACATTCTTCAAAATCCATCTGGTCACAAGTACTAGAGCACTACAGACTATGCTCCCAATATTGATATTGTGCTTTGCAGTCGTCGGATCCAGTGGCCTGCCAGCACCTGCGGTTGTATCAAGGAAATCAACTGTGAGTTTGTGTCGCCCGCACTTCACAGGAGAGAGCTGGACGTGGGTGTAGATGTGGAAGAAGATGGAGTCGAAGCCACTGGTCTTGTAAGGATCGCCGGGCTTGTTCATGACCTCTTCTAGCTTTTTATGTTGTCTGTTTGTTCCACAAACACTGTGCCAGAGTGTACACAAAGCGTTATAGATCTCGGAAACACTCGGATAGAACAGCTAAAGAGAAAAGGGAATATGATTCTCTAAAGTCCAAGCAAAACCACAAAAAATGACGTACGTGAGGTCCGTGCGGAAGATGGCGTTCCATTGCATGTTCAGCGAGATATTGCGAAGCATCAGGCAGAAAAACGGGAAGATATGGAGACGAGGGGACCCTTCGGTCACAACTTGGACCTGTTTGGGGAGTCCGACGATGTTGTATGGAATGGTGCGGCGGGCTTTTCTCATTTCAACGTATCCGAAACGAGAACCGACTTATGCAGGATTCAAAGATTGCCGGTACTGGGGAGAGCTTGTCTGTAGTCCAAGGATAGATGATTAATGCGTTGGCGGGAGCCACGGATCGCTGAAGGAGCAAGCTGTTGATTGTCGGCGAAGCCAAATCAGCGGTTAGACGACCACTACGCAACGAGATTCATACGTTAGCCCAGAAAAGAGCGCGGACAAGAATGTGACATGGCACGATCACGTGGATTACACGTCACACGGCGACTTCCACTTCTTATTCACGCACGCCTTTCCCGTCCGTCTCACGAATTATGTTCCCCACGACCTGCTGATTATCCACGAGAGCTCCTTAAGGAATGCCCTCTCCTCCTCCCTGTACAATCTCCCCGTCAATGCCGTGCTCTCCCTCCCAAGACAGAGCTCTGGATCCGCGCCGCATACGCAAGGATATTGCGCAGGATGGGCCAGCAAAATAGGTCATATCAGGTGCGTAGAATAGTGAATCTAGGGTGCCATTTATTTATTTAATGTCTATTCAGAATGTACATCAAGTACTTCCCACCCGTAAGCCCTGAGAAATATGACGCTTTCGTGCAAGATCTCGAAGAACAGTTTGAGACTAGACTTGCTCACAGACGACAATACGTCAGCTCGGGTGCGAAGCCCCACATCGGTCTACTACCACACACCGAAAACGCACTAGGCGCACCACCGCACATTATATTGGTCGAACCGTCGGAGAGCGATTCTATCGGTGACCCCCTCCACACCACCGCATCTGGTATAAAGCCGACTACGAAGGAAATGCCCTAGATATACCACCACACGACCCTTCCGACGACTCAGAAGCCGACTGTGTCCTATCATCCTCACCCCGATCTGCATCCTCTCATCCCTCCTCTTCCAACAACTCGTATGAGCCGAACGAGCCGGTCACGCCGAGCTCGGAGACTCTTGTCCTTGGCCTTGTTATCGGCTGCGTTGCGTATCCACCGTCATGGGGACCCTGAACCGGATGCGCCATCGAGGCATTCAGAGCATCTGGAGCACCAGTGGAGGTGTGGGTTGGAGAGAGAGGCCGGTGAGAGTGGGAATGAGAGCCGGAACGGGAAGATGTTGGACCTGGAGAGTCAAGCCAAACTTTTGGCGTACCCTAGTACGGTGCGGTATGGTGCGCTGTGTTTATTTTTGCACGTACACTCGACAAAATGAAGGGTTGCACCACGAGCCTGAATGAGACCAACAATATACGCCTCTAGTTTTTGATGGCCAGATTTTGTTTATTTTTTTCCAAATTCATATTTAGCTATCATATGCTGTATCATGAAATACACGACTATCTCCTTATGCACGGCTAGGACTGTTAGTGCATACATTAGGAAGCCCGTTGCGTGCCCTACCCATTGCTACGTCTGCTTGACCACTGATCTTACTATACTGCTTCTCCACTCATATTGCTGCTGGCATTGTCCCAAATTTGCGTCTCATCTTTCGTAACCCTCGACGCTCGACCGTGACTATTTCCAGGGACCTCCAGAATAATCACATAAAATGGGTATGAATTCAATGAAAAAATCATTTTAAATGAGTCGCTAGTACTAGTACTACGTTCGTAATCCCTATAAGGATACATGCTATTCAAATAGGAATCTGCATCGTACATGAGTAGTCGGTAAGGATAGAACAGTTCGTCCCCGGCAGGGTGATCATTATCTCACTCGCCACCTCCTCCGACACTTTGCTCTACCCCGGAATCGGATTTTGAATGTGTTCTTCCTCTGGCAGAGCGTCCAGGATAGGGTACTGCGAGACCTTGTCTTCGGGAATGAACGCTTTCAAGGCGCGGATGAGATCCTTCAATTCATAGTGTTCGTACATAGACCTAGAAACGGCCTTGAGGAACGTGTCGATCGCAGAGCGGTCGGGCTGTGACCCAAGCAGGTCCAAACATTTGCCTGCAACTTCGACGAACGAGACATTGTCCTGTTCAAGCTGTATCCGCAAGGTTTGGAAGTGTTCGAGTTCGCCAATGAGACGGGAGAGGGATGAACACCAAAACCTAGTCTCTTCACTTGTTAGGACTATACCAGCAGAAATTTGGAGGCACATCAAGTGCAGACATAGAAATGCGACGTTGAAAACGGCGACCATTGGAAAGTCTTCATCCAAATATTGCATAATCCTCTGTCCAAACACGTCATCAATGGTGTTCAGTAAACGGAACCTGCCTACAAGTCCACGCTCAGCCAAACCACTGAACAGTAAGTAGCACAATGTTCTTACCTCTAGCGTCTAGATGACGATATGTAAAATCAAGGACATGGATATCGGCCATGGCACACGCAGATGCAGAGATGGCGATATGTAACCGCTGCTTCCTGGTTTTATAGGACGCGTCGGCTGAGAAAATCGCAATAAGAAGGGCATCTAGTCCAGATAAAGATGTGTCTCCAAGGCATGTTTTAGCTGCTGTCGCGCTAGCCATCAGGAAATGCGCGACGCGGAGAAAGAGCGGGACCTGGTCTTGATGCGCTGTATACATCTCCCCGAGTCGACTGCCGTGGTTACACGCTACATTGCAAACCGAACTCTGGATGAAGCTGACGGCATCGAGAGTTGTCTCTTCCAACCGGAAATGCGTTGGAGGGGAAGTGCAAGAGAGTCGCTCGATGATGCTTGCGTAATATTCGTGCCGCATGCGTCGTGGGTTGACATTGAGCGAGAGTACAAGACGAACAACTTTGGACTGCCGATCTTCCAAGGAGCTGATGCATCGTGAAAGCATCCGGAGCCCCTCCTCTGTCGCGGTAAAGTCTTCTGGGGCGGACATGAGAACAATGAATGCGCTCTCCACACACCCCTTCCAATCAGTATGGTCGGCGTCGAAATCGGCGTCAAAGAATGATTGAACATAGTCCATGATCATTGTCCATAGGTCTCCTGGGATGTTATCAAAATGGAGGATACTGGTATCTCTGTTTGATGGAGTTGCGTGCCTCTGCCAGTTCCGAACAACCCCAGCGATACAATTCATGCGGTAAGAATGTTGGCTTCGCTGAAGAGCTTCCTGCAAGGCCTCTCGGAGAAAGTCGACATCCTTCAGAGCAGCATCCGCTGCAGCTACGAGGTTGACATACTGCGGGTCTGCTTCTCGTTCAGAGGCAGAGAGTCGGTTGCGGTATTCGGTCAGAATGCTGCTGATCGTGGAGTTTGGAACATCGTCTGCATGTGAAAACAGCAATTCTCCCAAATCATGTTGATCTCGATCGTGAGTGCAAGTGCCATCGCAGAGACGTGGAATTGCGAGGACTAGACGAAAAATGAACTGCAGTACATCCTTTGCTGGAATATCTTTGATGTTCAGTTGGCTGATCGAACCCCGAAATGATTCCAATATATGGGATAGCCATTGACTGGGTCCTACATATTTTCTCCTAAGCAAGTCTCGGGACGAGTCGCTCGTCAATAGCAGCGAGCCTATATGTTGACACGTGGGTACAGGGGCGGCGATCATGCATGATGTCAGAGCGCCTCCGGCTTCAGGGTGGAAAGTGGCAGTGGAGGGGTAGAAGGTCGCAAGGATCGTGATGGCGTCCTTTTCCCACTCTTCCAAACCATTGGCAGATCCCCTTCGTAAAACCGGACCACGTTTCAAAATCCACGCAGAGATTTTGACCAGCTCTGTCCAGATCTCCTTCGGCAGACCGTCCAATACAAGAGAGACGACCGGCCTAATGATGGGGGTGCTGGCTGGTAAATGCTGTTGCAGAGCAATGACGACAGCGTCTATGACTTCTGCTGGATTGGACTGGATCTGGGCCATTGAACGCGACATGATTGTAATCAAGAGTTGTTTATCACGTATAAGACGACATGTGGGTACGATGGCGGTGGTCATACACCATGTCAGAGTTTCAACAACATCTTCTGGGAAGTGTGGAGGGCGGGACGGGTGGGATGTTGAAAGGATCATGACGGCATCCTGTAGCCACACCTCCAAATCGGTAATTTCACCAGGGAAGGATGAAGAACAAGTCTGCGCAGTGATTTCATATAGGGTAGTCCAAGTCCGTTCCGGTACACGGTCCAAATTCAGGAAGTTGCCAGGCCTTGGGGCGGGGTCGCTGGCTGGCGAACGCTGTTGTAGAGCAGCGACGACAAAGTTGATGACTTCCGCTTGGGCAACACTAGACTGGATGCCTTTCAATGATTCCGACATCGTGGTGACCAAGAGGTCGTCATCAAGTAGGATGGCGTCTGCAGCAGTGAGAATTTGAACGTCGCCTTTTGCATCGGTCGCGGCATCCTCGTCTTCCATCGGAAAACCAGATTTCTTCACCGGACCGAAGTAGAAATAAGGCATGAGATGGCAATTGTAGATCAATCTGCGCAGAGCCCGCATTGCTTTTTTCGTCACTGCAGTCTTGTATGGACAGCGGGCAGAGCAGGCAGGTGCGAAGATGGCGAAGAAGAAGAGGCAGCCCCAGGCGCTCACAATCGACGTGATGGTCCATCCTATGGTCGGATGCACCGACCGCGAGAAGAAACAAAGCCCCACAAAGAAAAGTCCAAGTGAGAACTGCAGTAGCAAAGGAAGGACTGCGGCAATTTCGTATACCTTCCAGTCGTCGAGCGCAGTGACGCGAAACTGGCGAACCCGAAGACGAGCTTTGGCCCCGCGTGACGTCTCAATCGTCATGTATTCCCGCAACCATTGCTTGACCAGTATGCCGAAAGAAGCGGTGACGACCGCGAGCGCGAGGCTGGCGAACCAGAGGACATTGATGGAAAGGGCGAAGGGAGGTGGAACGAAAGAAGGCTCGTCTGCGGGATATGCAGGGACCGTGGAATTGAGAGAGCCGTTGATCAACACGTAGCTCGACATCTGTGCAGACATATGTCGCTGGATTGCAACCGAGGTGTCGCCTGGATCTTCAGACAGAGTCTGGTACGTCTCAGCGAGGAATGGGGTCAAGACGGCTGCAAATAATCCGGCCTACTCATTTCAGGTCGCAGCATCGACAGAATTCGTGGTGTACACTCACAAAGACGAGCAAAGTATCAATGTCTTCCTTCGTATCCTTAATCTTCTCCTCATCCACGTCCCTTAGCGTCTTGGCCATTTCTGGCCATCCCTGGGTATTCGAACGGTTCTTGTCATTGGCGATATCTGAGAGTACTTTCCGAACAGCTTTCTGTAATCCTTTCGTTGGTAAATCGGTACAGTAAAGGGAAAATCAAGACATACCTCCATATTGATGCGTTCTTCCTCAGCAGTGGTTGGTTTGTGTGTATTGCTCCCACCAGGGATCATTGTAGCCATACTCTGAGGGGAAGGTATCTCGTGAAGTGTTCTCTGGTGCGAGCGATGGACGTTGAAAGTAAGCAGATGTCGCAACTACGGCAGGTTATACGTGCTATGCATGGAAATCAACCAGGTGTGCATCGGAAGCCTCGTGCAGCAAGGACGGCCCACCAGCAATTGAACCTAATAACTGCCAACAATGCCATATCAGGAGACACTTTAATCCCATGATAAGAACGATAGTGCTGGGAACATACCTTGAAGCAATCCGGCCGAGCAGCATGCATCTTCCAGGGGGGCCATTGACGACACGCGGTACTGGGTTGCTTCTACAGGCATGTGCCAAACTCTGCTGAAGGCGAGAATTTCAGCGTGGCAGACTTACAGACACGGTCTGGAGTAGGACCCTTGTCATGACGAAAGAACA
>MLYV02001266.1:0-15540 GCA_001913855.2 Hermanssonia centrifuga
CCCTTCTCTCCTACTTCAGTGGCATCTCCTGCCTCGAACAGACTCAGATCTCGCTTCAAACCGCATTGATATATAACTTGCAGAGCTGTCAACAGTGTTTGCAGTTAGGTAGAGAAATGACTCACCTTTCTTGTATCGCTCCTCATCATAAGGTGCGCCGAACAGGATGTTATCCTAGAGTAGTCATCATTACTAAAGTACGTCAGGATCGGAGCAGGCTTGCCATACCCGGATCGTCTCGTTTTGCACCCATGACTCCTGGGCAGCAAACGCAACGCCACCATCCCTAGGAAGGTTGATCCAGGAATTCGGTCCGAGTGGAATATAATGCATCTCGCCCAGCAATGCCATGAGAATTGAGGTCTTGCCTGAGCCGGTTGGACCGACAATAAGATTGAATGATCCTTGCTTGAAGATAAGGTCATCATCAATGCGAAGGCGGAAGGTCTGCCTTGACGGGGTGACAGTGCCGTCTGTGGGATCGTTGGTCCATGTGAAGTGAGCGTTCGCACATCCAAGTTCATCTTTGTGAACGGCGGAGGCATCAATGACAACATCTTCAGTGGCTTGCTTGGCAAATGTATCCAGTAATTCGGTCTGCGCGTTATTGTAATCAGCTTTTTTGCATTATTTGGCAATAACCGCAGCGCACGCACGTTCTGTAAAAAGTCCGCAACACGTCCAAGTGAGACGTTGGCTGGAGATCGCCCGTGTATTATTCGCAAAGGCACTGGGATATCTGATAGCCAGTATACACACCTGTAATCATTCCGGGAACCATGGTAGATAATCTCAACATTTGCAATCTCAACATGTTGAAAGCTTAGAACAATAGTGTCAGTGGGCGAGGCAAAACAGGATACACAGAAGGATTACCCGTCATCGATGAGAACACAATCGACGCTGTATAGGCCTCAGCAAAGTTCTTCCAACATATAAGAGATCAAATTCACCAGTCAAGTCTTGCTTCATGATCAACGTCTAAAATGAAATAATTTCTCAA
This sequence comes from Hermanssonia centrifuga, assembly GCA_001913855.2. Taxonomy (NCBI): domain Eukaryota; kingdom Fungi; phylum Basidiomycota; class Agaricomycetes; order Polyporales; family Meruliaceae; genus Hermanssonia; species Hermanssonia centrifuga. The sequence goes on from MLYV02001266.1 coordinate 1,004, forward strand.
CGCAAGCTCATCGTTACAAGAACACTGTCGCTTACAAAAGTAGCGTATGTGACCACCATGTGGACGAGAGGAACGGTATGGCTGTGCATGGTTATGTTCATCGTAATAAAGATCACGGGAATCGAGGGACGTACTTGATAATATTGTTTGCTAATCGAAGCATTTTTGTCTTGAAAATGGACTTGAGTTCCTCTTCCCGTTTTGCCGTCACTTCATCGTTGACGCGGGAGTCCCAACCGAAGAGCTTGATCATGCGCAAAACACTCATCACTATAGAAGACACTCGATGAACTGTCCGTGATTAATTTTTATGACAGATCACTCACTCTCAGTGACATTTTGAACACGCCCATCCGTCTGTGACGGTTTATATCAGATCAGTAAATGTAATGATCAAAGTAGGAAGGACTCACAGCCTTCATCTTCTGCTTTTGAGTAACTCTCATTAGGGAAGCGACCCAAGCAGGAACTGGGAAAAGTGAAACCATCACGGCCAGACCGACAAATGCACTGTCAAGACTTTCAGTATTGGAATTAAGGACGCAACATGGCACGAACCTCCAGCCAAGTATAACATAGAGGAACAACATGCTCAGAACAACACGGAGAGGAGCAGATATCCCTAGATTCCATCATAAATATCGCAACGTATTGAACATATGAAGGAGACGTACATAAGTATAGAAAGTCTCGGCCTGCAGTGATGTTGCTCAAGTCACTCGTGACGAGATTGTTAATCTTTCCAATGAGGTTGTCTCCCTTCGCCTTCGGACCTTTCTCTATCTCTTTCGTCCCTTCCTTAGCTGCGGGAGTCTTTGTGGCAGTCGTTGATGTCGATGCCAACGTGGTGCTTCGTGAATGAGCTGCTGAAGAATCTTCGCGCTCGTCATCGTCCTCCGCAGATGTCGAACCACTATCGGGGGAACCAGCGTCACTAAATGGCACACTGGGATTTTCCTCTACGGCTGGCGCAGGGTAGGCGTCAGAAACTTCAGCTTTCAGCCTGATACGAAGTGCATGATCGAAGACTAGAGAAGTAATAATACTTTCGAGTCGTACAAGAGAGGCAGCCTAAGGCATGAAGATCAGTTGGCATGAAACAAACGACAGAAGAAAATAGCCTACGGAGACATGATTGTACAGTTGGAAGAGAATAGTATTGATCAATGGACCGGTAGCAATGCAGATGATCCAGACCCATGGCTTTACAAGAGCACCTTCTCCGCCCTGTTCGAGGTAGCTAAAAAATTGAGGTCAATCCTGAGTCGCCCAGCAATGTTTTCATCGCCTACTTAAGCAACCTATTGGTACCAATTGGAGTGGCTAATTTTATGAAAGCCTGCGATACAATAAGAATCAAAATATAGCATCATGATAGAGCGGAATTGGACATACCATAAGAACCAATAACACCACCTGGTAGAACAGAGGCCATCGGAAAACTTTGACTAGCCCAATAAATAGGTTCCCTTCCTGCGCCCCAGCAAATAGATCCAAGCGCTTCCTCTGCTGTCAGTTGCTGTCAAAAGATATGCGGAAAGGGAGCTTACCGGATAGCTCCACTTGATGAGATTCTTTGCGTAGTCATAATCACACATGGGCGGGAGCTGATCCAAAGAAAGATGCGGTACGCGGTACGCAAGCCAGATGATAGGATCCAGGAATGAAAAGAACAGGAATGAAATTATTGAAGCAGTCTGTTCAGGGTTGGGAACAGGACTAGGGTTCTGGAAATACGTATATGAGAGTGAGCGATGGTTACCAAGCAAAAGATAAATATGATCATTACTTTCGGGTCCAGTGGAATGTAGGCATATGGCTCAAACAATGGTCCTACTACACCCGCAAAAGCAGCGAAAGCTATCTTCGCCCAAAGAATTCTGCCTTGCCCCTTGTCTTCAGGTTCGAGGGTGAAAGTCATCAACGGCCAGATGTCACGGTATGCGTATACCGCAAACAACGTGCAAGTCACTAACGTCAAATGCAGCGAAGCCACTCGTCCTATAGCAGCAGGTGCAAATACATTGAAGAACGCCAACACAGACGCAAAGCCCTGTGTCACACCAGTAGAAATGAATATCAGCCTGATTCAAGGTACTGCGAGCTGTTCGCCACTTACCATTGTCAGAACGGACGGAAGATCTATCCATGCCCATCCATTCTTCAAAGCAGTGAATGATACCAGCGCGTACAAGCCCAATACCACATTCAGCCTTACGAACTTGAGCACAAAGATCTCGGTTCCGCCGATGGTTGAGATATGATTCCGCAACCTCCGCAGCAAGCCAGTTCCAGGATTCGACTCGGAGGCCGCGAGTTCTTCCTCTTGTGCAGGCTCATAAGACGTGAAGCGTGCACGCAGCCTTTGGGCAGGTTTTAAAAGTACGATTCCGTGTAGAATCAACAGAATTACTGAGAGTCCTGCGGCGTAAGCTGGGAAAACTCGAGTGTCCAGCCAGAAACTAATCCGAGTTTAACGCGTCAATTTAGATCTTCTCTGGCTTCGAAGGATGCTTACGCGCCTTTTATAGCTGTGCTTTGGTTCGAACCCCGTAGACAGCATAATTTGCTGCGGTTTTTCGATATCCATGGCTGCTGCTGAGAGCAGGTTGATGTTGTTGAGAGCCAACTTTTTTTTACATCTTGTTCATATATAATTTAAACTGTCTGTACCACGCGCTACCAAGAAACGCCCCCGAGTCATTAACGATGCCGTGATGTGTTAGTGGCGGCAGCGTAAGATGCGGTCAGATTATGAAAAGCCGGAGCACCAAAATTATGGCGCAACGTCGGCGTTTATGGGATTGCCCGGCCTTCCATAAAGGCCGTGGGTTCGAGTCTCAGCTGTGCATTGACAAGGCTTGATTATGCAAGAAGCCAAGGGCGCGAATAGCAAAACATAAGCTAACGAGAGTTTTCCCATGAGCACATTACTCCGATATCTGTCGAGTCATCACTTCTACAAGACTAGAGTACAATGCGAATGTCTCCGCGGCCCCGAAATCAAGATTCACGTCATGCCCAGAGCCTTCTCTCACCAAAGCCGTAAAGTTCCTTGAATCCGGCCAGAAAGGTGCTTCCATCTGCTGCAGTACTGTTGAATTACAGGGCAGGTTTTTATCGACCGCGTTGAGACAGTGAAGTTGGTCCATAGATCCCACCAATTCGACAACCGGACCTGTGAAACCCTTGGCGGGTACGTACACCGACGGAAGCTCGCGTGTGTACCAAATAGTACTGACATCTTTCGTCAGCCCATCTAGCATGAAGACATCTGGAGAGAAAGTGCTTGTGTCTGGGGAGTAGAATGAAGATCGGTTCGGCGTCGTGATGAAGCCAGAGTCGAGGTTGCCCCAACGTGCCGGGTCAACCTGGCTGGCGAGTGGCTTCGGGTCATCGAAAGTAGCCAGGAAACCTTGGTCATGTATATGTCCCGTGAGGATCATTGCATCGAGCGTCGTACTGGCGCCCTGCGTTATGGCGATAAAGTTGAAGACAACGGATCCTTGGGAATGTGCAATTCCGACGACCTTCTTGAACAACTGTTTCTCTAAGCCCAGAGAGGACGTAAGAGTGCCGTCCTTCAGCTGCGCGGCCAGAGAGGAAGCAACGCTAGCCGCAACAGGTATCTGAATGTCGGTCGAGTTGAGAGGTCTCTCGCTGAGGCCAACTCCTAGCTCGTCGTATGAGAACGTGGTTTGCCCTTGACTACATGCGTGAGCTGCGTAAGAATAATTTTGAAACCCGTTCATTGGAAAAGTCCAGTACTGGTGAGTGTACGTGGAGCCATGAAGAAGCAGCTGAGCATGATCTGACGATGCAATTACAGTTCAAGGGGAGTTCTGCAATATTTTATGAACAGTATGGCCTACCGTTGATCACCAATTGCTGCCCGGACGGTTGGCAAAACTCTCCAAAAATGTTGAATGTCTTTTTGAGTCGCCTGAGGTTGGTAGTGTTCAAGCCTTCTGAAGGGTCTGAAGGAATTTGGACATTAACCGGGACGGGCACGGCTCCAAATGTACATAGGCATGGCGCGTGTAAGCTGCCAATGGTAGACATCGCATTGGCGGAGGCGAAGGCTCTGCCAGTGAGCAGAAGTAGACACGTCAGTGCCCATGCAGCCATGGGGAAACTGGGGACGATATAGCGAACCTGTGATAACTTCGTGATCAGAGGTACATTCACGGTGCGATGGTACGTACGTTAAGTGTGTCACTTTTGTGCACGAAGAGCTGGTTCCTCCCAGGTATATATATCTTGCGTAGAGAACCCGGGAAGTGGAGCCTGGGACCATACGGCGGTTGATCGTATTTCCTATATATAATATTCAGATTCAGCTCACATCATGGGACCCTATGGCAACGTGTCCTGATGGAAGGTTGAATGAGATTGAAGCGATGAGCATTAGGGCCGTCCGAGAAGTCAGACAAGCATTGAACATAGCCACGTGGCAAGCAGAACGATGTGAGCAAGATGTACTCTTTCTTCGGGGAAGTCCATAAAAATACGATGTTACAAGGAATTCAAGTCAATCTACAGTTCCATCTTGTCCTCCTTCTCCCATCCCGGGTTTTTCTGCAAGATGACGAAGTTCTCCAGCACGTTTGTGAAAGGAATAAATTCTTCCGTCGCCAACTCTGCCCGCTCCGTAGTTCCAAGACGGACTGGTGTTGAATGTGTTTGGAAGCCAGAGATGGTTCTTGGTTTTCCGGCTTGGCCAACGACATCGACGGCCTATGATTCGATGACCATAAGATCGGGAAAGACAAGGCAAAAATAAGATTGCACTTACTTGACCAACCCGGACCGTCACTGGAATGCTCTCCAGTTGTTCGTTCAGTGTGATCAGGAACCTCGGGTACATTGCGGGAGTCAAGAAGTACAGCATCCAATGATACTTGTCCAACACAACTGGAGGGGAAATAATTAGCTACTGAACGAGCGCTAGCGAGGACAGTCACTTACAGCTTTTCGCATCCGTGAAAGCCAGCAGAGTCGCCAACAACCCCGCTACCGCCGTTCGGCTCATGATTTGGCGGTCGTGGAAGAAAGGGTTGATAGTGATAGTTCCTTTACCCATGCTGACGAGACCCTGTGATATACGCACGATGAACAAGCAATCTGGCTCCTTATAATAGTAGCCTGCGAGTTGCCTCAACATCTGCGCTAAACGCGCATTGTTGGTCCCTGCTCCGACAAGACCCATGGCAAAGATAGCGTTAAGCGCGACTTGTAGATCATTGTCGTGGCTATATTTCGAAAGCGTATCTAGGATGGGTAGCTGAGGATTTGATGCGCTGAGCAGACCCAATGCTAGAGGAACACATTTCCGGATGATTGGCTCGCCATATTGCATCTGAGTGAGAATAGGTCAGTTGGAAGATAGGTTGCGCGACACAGGTTTTATAACACTCACGAGGTGGTTGAGTTGTCGTAGTGACATCTCAGAGCCGATCTCCTCACCCATCGCAACCAATGCAATACCGAGAACCGCAAACGCTTGGAAGGTATCATCCTTCTGCGGTTGCTCCTCCTTAGTTTCCTCGCTGGATTCCTCGTCCTTTTTCTCCTCTTTCTCCTTCTTAACAATATGCTCGTCACAGTGATGAAGTAGAGTCTGAACCTTCAAGACATTACCCGTTCCCGCGTAGGCGCACATATCGACGAGGATCTGAGCCTGCTTCGAAATGGCTTCGTGTTCGATCGCCTGGAGAGCTACAATGATGGCGTCCGTCGCATCCTGCAGACCTAACAGGGAGCACACACGATGAGCACATTTTCACATGAAACCGATTGAAATCAACGTACCGACATAGAGCAGGGCAAGACCAAGAGCCATATACCTAGCCCACTTTTCATCCAGCTGTTTGGGCTCTCTTTCCATCAGAGTCTGCAGTATTGTACTGCTGACCTCGCCATTTCCGCTCCCAACGAAAACGAATCCAAGGGACAACGCCGCGAGAGATGCAATTTCCATCGATACAGACTCGTCCGCAATCAAAGGAAGAAGTAAGGCTTGAAGGTCCTCTCGTTGTGAACCCGAGTAAGCTAGTCCGAGACCAATAATTGCGCTTGTCTTGAGCGATACGGACTTGTTCTCGACATATTCTGCGAGAAGAGCCATAGCCGCATCCGCCTCGGTACGTACACCAGTATTTAGGATACCAGTGGCGAGAAGTGCACCCGCCTAGTAGAGTAGCTGGTTAGGTACTTCTGATGAAAGCTACGTTATAGAACTTACCTTAATGTGTTCTTCTGCGGAATATGTATATTTGTCTACATGACTCAGACCAACATCGGTATCCCATAGTAAGCTCAGGCCAAGACTTGCAGCCGCACTCATCATGCCTAGGACGGGGCGAGTAAGACCGATAGCAGTATGTTGGCAGAAACTGAGACTGACCGTGGTCCTTGTTCTTGTATATCCAGCTATTACCCTCATCAGCCTCAACCATGAGCTTGTCGTTGCCGAAACCGGCATTGACAAAGGCATTGACGAAAGTGCTCGCAAGATTTGCACGCGCAGAATCGACATTAGCAGTTGTTGTCTCTGAATACATCTCAGTCAGTACCACGATTCTTCAGGTCGGAGTAGGCACGAACTAGTGTTCTCCAAATGCGACTTGTATATATCCTCCAGGCTTTTAGGGTCAGAGACACCGAGCTCTTTGCCGAATTCACGGAAATGTTGACTGAGGCGGGTATTGCTCAAGCAATCCAAGAGATCTTCTGAGATTTCCTCCTCAGAATCTTCGGGGAAGACCCATTCCTTCGGTACTTGTGCGCGAGCAAGGAGGAAAGCGAGCTGACGTTGCATCGATGGGTTCCTTGGGGCATGGAAATCTTCCTTCACGAGTTCCTGGTCTCCAAGACGAATGGCAATCGTCATTGCCTCGGGAAGTTTCATATGCTTCGCATAGATTGCGTGCGCTGTCCGCAAGAAAGCGACATCATCTGGTGGGGCAAGCAGGTTCACACATCTGTAAACGCCACAGTAAGTAGTTATCATAAGAGATCACACCAGGTACTCACGCGATCATGTACTGGCACACGCGACCGTAGGTGTTGTCATCCACAAGATCAACTATCTTATGCACGATCTCCAGCTCCTCAAGCAAATCTACTGCATCTGGCTCTGCGTTATGGTGCAGCAAGAACTTCGCGCATTGCATTGCCAAAGCACATAGGTCGTCAATCGTCCCAACAGGCTCCAAGTCGACCTTCTGCTTCTGTTCTTGTTGCTCTCCATCCTCTTTGTCCTTTTCGTCGCCTTCCGTAGGCTTCACCGGCTCAGCCTCCTCTCCCTCCTCTTCGCCGAGATCGCGTACCCTGTACTCTTCACCAAGCTCTGCAGCAAGGTGTCGTACATATTCGTGCCCCCAGAGACCGGGTTCCGAGATGTGTTGGGACGACGGAAGGAGGGAAGCGGAGAGTAGGCGGTAGCGGAGGGTGCCGCGTGGTTGCGTGTCTGAGTATGTCATAGCGAGCACAGAGAGTATATCCGCAAATAAACTCTGTAAAGTATAAATCTTACATTTAAACAGGATAGTGTAAAGATGTACCTTGTCCTCTGTGGGAGACCAGGTCTCGTACAGCGTTTGTAGTTCAGGATAATGTGGGTGCAAGAACTTGAGAGGTTTCGGAACCGATGTCATAGAGGAAGTGGAGGTCCTTATCAGCGTCCTGAGTGTCTCCAACGCTGGACGATACAGTTCTGTGTTCGGTTCCTAATGTCCTCTCAGCATCACCCCCTCGGAGGCCCCTACGAAGATATTCACCTTCAACCTTTCAATAAGCATCTCCAGCTCATTCTTGAGTTGGAGATCTTCATCCGACTACATATCCATCAGTCTCGAATGCGATAGAACTAGAACAAAGTCCACGTACCAAATCCTCGCCTTCCTTCACCTCCCCATTCGCTTTCGTCTTGTCATCGGTCTCTTTCTGGTCCTGCTTTCGCTTTGGATCATCTGCAGGGACTTGTATAGGTAACGTTGGCGCAGACATTCAGAGAGATTAAAGGAAATTGAGAGCAGAAAAGGAGAAGAACGAGGTGCGTTGTGCGCTGAAATGAGGCAGCTTTGGACTTACGCGTCGCGTTCGTGTGGATTACATAAGTAGTCCCATTGGGGAAAGAGGGGCGGGATTGATGGCGGGACGACCGACGCGGTTCCAGGGGTCCACAATATCGTGCCTTACCGTACTACTGTCACACGTCCTACATATTGGTGACTGTCGGCGAGCAACTGCCAGTACAATCTTTCGCACAATTAGACATTATGACCGACTTTTCCTCCATTTCTCTATTCCCTGCAACTCCTCAACAAGTTACAGAGTCCCGTAAACGCACTTCCGTACAATGGGCGAAAGGGCTAACTCTTGAACAATACCTTGAGCGAGATCGAGTGATGGACAATTATGAGCACGCAGCGGATGGAAAGTTGATTACTTGGTAAATTGCACTACTCCGAGATGGAACTGGACTGACTTCCTTTGGCGTTAGGGTTCTGGCACCTAGGAGTGATCCGATGACTCTAGATTTTATGTGTGCTTGTGAGACGTATGTTCGCATTTATTGATTACGAATTACTTGTCCCATCATTTGATACACAGCTTCCGACGAACAGGAGTTATTGTCCGACCCGCCGCTGACGGCAGTGTACAGGTGGAAGAAGTGCCATGTTACGGAATCGCGTCCGTTTTCACTCCCGCTTCGAAGAGAGGCAAAGGATACGCTGGACAGATGATGCGCCTGTTACACTGGATTCTCGCTCCGACTTCATCCTTTGCAACGGATTTTCCGGGAGAATGGGGTTCCCCTCCAGTAGCTCGTTTGCAAGATGCGCGTTTCTCTATCCTATACAGCGACGTCGGCAGCGAGTTCTACCATAACAGTGGACCGACCCCGAATAAAGGACACGGATGGGTCGCTACAGGGATGGAGAACACTTCTTGGAATGTAGACAATATCCAATCTCAAGGACGAAGTGAAGAGCGGTGCAGGTGGTTACGACAAGAAGATGCTGTGCGAGTCTGGGAGCAAGACGCCGAGCTCCTGAAGCAAGATGCACGGTCCTACGCGGACAAAACGCACACTATCGTCTTTTCCTTGCTACCGAACCAGAGTGTCGGAGTGTTTACCATCCAGCGACTTATGACTTTCACCTCGGATCTAGTACCCACTCTTCCTAGTGACATCTGGGGTGTGCAGCTCCTAGATAACTGTGAACAACAGGAGAGCCTTGCCTTTGCAACTTGGACGCTGGAATCTGGCAACCCAAAGATTATGGTCTTGACCAGACTACGAACCACGAGAAGCTCTTTCACCGTACTATTAAAAAAGCTTATGGAGCGAGCAAAGGATACCGGTATTGAAACAATAGAATGTTGGAACCTACCTGAGCAGCTCAGAGATATGGCAATGGAACTGGGCGGCAGGACTTTCTTGAGAGACGATCATTTGTCTTCGGTCAAGTGGTACGGTCCAGAGACTGAGGATACTGTACGATGGTTGTTCAACGAAAAGTCAGTCATGCCTTTCATATATGTTAGTGGACTAACTGTGGCCTTTAATTTAGGTTCTGCTGGTGTTAAAGCAAAGGTTGGATGGCTGACGAAGTGCACACCTCTCGTGTATGAGTGCTACGCGCAAATCATGGTCTCACAATGAGAAAATGCACTCCCATCGGCTTGTGTCTAGTTACAAATGTTCATTTTCACCGCTAAACCGGATCCGTGTTCACATAACAAGCTAGAAGAATACATTTGCTGTGGAACAAGGCAAACTGGCAGGGCACCCCCCTGGCATCCTCATGCGTATTCATGAACAACGCTCTGCGGTTCCTTATACTCTGCAATAGGTGTGAACGGCACATCGGGCAGACTATAGGACGGAACGTCAGCGATTTAGATTATATCAAACTGTGCATACGCACCCAAAGGCTGAAGGACCCCCACATGCCAGTCCTTCTGCGGTCGTCGTCCATTTCGGATGTCCTGCAATCGCTATAACTGTAACGCGAAGTCCGTATCTATCATCGCATTAATCTACAGGCACATGATTTGGAAACCATCAGTTTACCTGTAATCCTGTGTCCCAATGGAAGAGCCAGATTGCGAATCCAATACAGTGATCAAATCCGGAACCGTGACTAGTATCTGCAGGTAATTGGTCAGGATGATTATATCAAGGATGCAATATCGTTACGCACTTTCTTGCTGCCAGTAGGAGATTCTAGAATAGCGTATAGATTCTCGTTCTGGAAGGGAATCGTAAGTTTGTCTTCAGGACCCCACTTGCGCGTGACCGAGTTCTCTGTTATATCAGGCTCTTCCTCTTCATCCGAACGAAGAGGAACGATCGTAACAGAGCCCCAGGTGAATCCCTTCCTAACCTCCTGCTCAATTTCATGATGTTCAGCTCCGTCACTGAAAAAGTATTTTGGTGGACGCACCCGTTGTACATTGAAAATCTTTCCAACGAATAGACATTCACCATTCTGAAGCTGAAGAATTGCAGATGGGACATTTTTGATCTCGTTTTTCTTCCTACAGAGGGCAATGGCACGTCCAATCCTCCAAGCCTGTGACACACTACGTGTGATTCCTTCAAAATCGAAAATTCAGAACACGGCTGACACTTTTAAAGGGCTTATTAGTCGTACCATACTCCTGACACGTCTTGCGGGTCAAGGGAGCCATGCTGACACCGCTCCTTGAACCCATTTCAGTGGTCACAGTGCGCAGAATGTTCTCCACAGAGTGCGGATTACTAGCAGAGGGCATGATCTTCAAAGGTGATCAGTAGCATAACAATGGAATCCGTTGAACATAGATACTATGGTATTCCCAATGCCATCGGATATCGCACAAGGCCAAAGTCCACCTGGAATATTGAACGCTCCTGGAAGGCTAAACGACATTGTCAATTGATCGTGGTTATGAAGTACTGCTTATAGAAGCAGACCTCTGATACATCTACAGTCATTCAGATTGACATCAATGAACCGTTGGCTTCAAGAGATATTTAGGACTTACGTTAGGATATGCTCGGCCCATGAGATCGGCGTCCAGAACGGGCTTTCCCAACTCTGCAGCAACGATCATTGGTTGTATACCATTTCCCCCGCCTATCTCGTCAGATATTGCTCCAGCAAAATCGTCCATACCCATGTATTTCATCAAAGCACGAGCAGACGCTGGTATCTCGCTGCCGCCTTGCAAGCGTTCAGTCTGGTTTACCATTAGTATCCCTCATACTATATTTGAATCTTGATGCTCACAGAAACGCTTGGAGAACCCTGCATAGAATATCAGCGTATGTCCTCCATGTAGAACAGAGGGGAGTATACCATGAACATGCAACGCATAAATACTGCATCTTCTGGGACATCTTCTGGATCGAAGACCTGATGGGGTTTTAGTCAGGTTAATAGAAAGAGAGCATCATAATTACTGGTATCTTTTTCCCTTCACGAAGCATTTGACGGGCTACTAAGAATGGAGGGTAAGGCGAACCGCCTCCTCCAGTACCCAAGACACCACAGCCTTCCGCAATCCATTCTAGGACAAAGATGAGGGGTCATCAGGGAGATTGACTGAGGTGCTCACCAAGGTCCAGCTCAGATAGTTGCCAAGAACGATCGCTATTGATACTGGGTCTGTACTCCTCGATATTGATACTCTCTATCTCCTCTTCAACCGTGACGGCTGAAATCAACTTCTGCGTCTCAGCTACCTCTGCAGATGCTCCGGCATCATCTCCAGCCGGATTGTCAACATCCTCTGAAACGAGCGCGTCTATGGCAAGTTCGCCAGCAGCCTTGACTATGATCCTTGTAGCTTGATTTGTAACATACTACGAAAAATCAGACGATAGACTGGGGGGAAAGCTTCCAAACACGTACCTGCACCGGGAGATTAGTGACCTCTACCACTTGAATGCTTGCTAATTGTCATGAGCACTGGTACTCCCTTTTTTTTAATGTGAGGAGGTACATACCCCTATCGGCACCGGCTTTCACAGCTTTCTCGATAGATTGAAGCTTGATGGCGCCGATAACTTGATCGATGTCTCGACCTTGAAGTAGTTCTATAGTGTCTATCTCCCCAGCGACTGTGAAACATGAGATTGAGCTACTTGCAACACAGCAAAAAAAAAATCAAGTGTATTCACCTTTAGCCATAGCGGCCCCTACTGCGTTGGCAACATCAAAATACGGAGGGCGGATAATCTCTGCTACACCTGATAACTTATCAGGGGAAATTATGCCACCCCCTCCTACGAGCAGTACTCTAACGTCCTCCGGAGATGTTTTCATCCTGGAAACACGCAGTGCGGCGTTACTTTCTTGAAATCATAGAAAGTAGAACTGAGGGTACTTGTCAATAATCCCTTCCAAGAGCTTCTTTATGACACCATTGGCTTTCGCAACGACTTCTGCTTCAATATCACGCACGGAGGCCTTATTGCCGACGTCCGCGTGCCCAGAAGCCACGACAATATCTGTAGACGTAAGAACATTGCCTCCGAACACTTTAGCATCTCGGGTCAGATGATGTCCCACTGAGTCTGGTCCTACGGAGACTTGTCTTCCCTTTGGAGATTCAGAGACCCTCACGATGGATCCACCTCCGAGGCCAATAGACTGTACATCCGCCATAGAAAAGTTCGTTCGCACCCCACCAACTTCTATAAATGCAGCCGCCTGTCTCGGAAATCCGGACGGTAACAAGACACCGACGTCTGTCGTCGTCCCGCCGACATCCACGACGATATTTGATTTCCCCTGACGAGCCGTGTTCTTGTCATCAAGCCCTGCAAGGAAAGCGGCGCCTCGCATTGAGTTTGTAGGACCAGACGCGAAAGTGCGAATAGGTAACCTAGCTGCCGCAGCAGCAGAGGTCAACGTGCCGTCATTCTGGGTGAGAAAAAGCGGACAAGTCAGATCGAGTGCGCGCATCGCACGCTGGAAGCCTTTGATGGTACGTTGAGCGAATGTCAAGATTGCTGCGTTGAGAATAGACGCGTTCTCTCTCTCAAGAAGCCCGACCTGTCCGACTGAGAGCAATTATTAGAATTAATGTAGATGGTTTGTCGGCAAGTAAGATTACCATCGCGCGAGCATACGACATTGACGGCTCCAAGCTCTCGCTCAATGATATGTTTTGCTGCTACTTCTTGTTTGCCCTCGTTATCAAGTGGCGAAAATATTCCTGCGACAACGACCTGAGTATCCACATTATTCAGTGATGACTTTACATATGAAGTCGCATCTCACATTTCTCAGACCCTTCTCTTTGATTATGGTACACTGTTCGATAATCTGACTCTCGTTCAAAGCTGCGATCTCGCGACCATCAACTTTGTACCTCAATTAAATTCTGCATCAAACAGATGAACCACAAGACGTACTTTCGAAACCGCCGTCAACATAACCGACGTGTCCCTCAGTGAGGGCTCGGAGACGGACAGGAAAATCAATGAACGGTGGACACTGTCGTGTGTACGGACCGCACAAACGGATGACAGCAACTTTCGCCAAACGACGGGCATCGGCCTCGAGGACAGCGTTGACAAAAGCTGTTGTTCCTATACTCACGCACGCAACATTTGACGGCGGCACGCTCGCAATTTCTAACACTTGGCGCACAGCGGCCTCTATGCCGTCTGATACATTCGGTGTGGTTGGAGACTTGAAATATGCGAGAACACCTCTTGTTTCTTCTAACGTCCTAGATACATCAATAAGTACACCGTCAGTGTTAGTGCCTAATTTGATTGTCAGTATCGAAACATCAACAACCCAACGGGATGCTTACCTCCTACGTCCACGCCGATACGAAGCATTATTCAGTAATTTCCAGTTGTGAAGAGAGAGTATGATAGTGCTATCTCAGGGCGTGCCGATGATTTACAGAGATAATGAAGTCTGCCTGAGAAGTCAAGATAGGGACGGAAGGCGCAATCCGCCATGTGCGTCCACCATCACTGTGAGACTCATCACTCTGAAAGAGACACTGAACGAGACTAAATGTCGTCGTATATTACCCGTAGCACGAGACTCATCAGCAAAAAAAACAAACGCTTACAAGACAGGTATCGGTTTGGAAGAGGCCGACGGGCCGGTGAGCATTTGCGTGACAATGTATAACGCACCTTTTTGATGATGGGATGCCTCGAAATGCAATTGTTTGACGGACAGGTGGTACATTACATATAGTGATAAGTCACTCACAACTCAGCTGATAGACATATAAGATGTATAGAAGCTGTCCCACCGTCTTGCAAGCAATGCGTGTGACATTACTTGCACTGTCACGCGTCGGGCGACGCGTCGATTAGGCGCCGGGCCATCGTAGACTCTCATTGTACCTCCGTCTTGCAGATTGGGACGCGATGTTATGCTACATCGACAGACGTCAATGACGTAAGTAGCTCCCATATTATATTTACACTCCGCTACTAAAAATCCGCCCCCAGTATATATAACAACGGCCATCCTTACTTACCTCTAAGTTCTCCTTTCCCTCTT